>UFQX01001222.1:0-50920 GCA_900497675.1 Arapaima gigas | reverse complement strand
TTTTTTTTTTTTTTTTTTTTTAGGAGCGACTGCCAGGGACAGCAGTGCGGGGGGCACGTGGGTCCCGGCGCTGGTTTTGCATCACGATTACAGATCCCAGAACCAGGAGGAAGAGAAATTACGCTGAACTGCTGGGAAATACCAGCCAACGTTCAGGTCGCGTCGCAAAACCACAGCTACGTGCCGGATTCACGGCGAACGCGTTTCATTGCGGCCGCAGCGAGCGGAACACCTACACAACAGCGCGTTCCGTCCATCTGTCGCTCCGAGAGGAAACGCTGGCGAGAATCACGCTTTTATTAAAAACAAACCGCTACTAGTCGATAGGGGAAGATTATTTTTTTTAAAGCTTGGAAACATCTAGCTTTGGTCGAACGCCATCTGGTGTTTATGTCGTCCACACGTAGGCCGAGTGGAAAAGTGAGTGTTTCTCCTCCAGGTTTTGTTTTTCCCTCGAAGGCGGCAGAGTTACACGGCAGTGTTTGTCACACGTGCCGCCGTGCAGTTAAACTATCATCCAAACGCAGAACTTTGATGTACATTATTAAAATCTCGTCCCCCAGATGGATCAAGGTTCAAAAAAAAAAAAATCAGCATTTGTCAGCACAACGCGAGACTCCCTCTCTCCTCTCCTTGTACAGCAGCAGACATTGAGCAGTAGCATTTGGACATAAAGCCACAGCAGATCCCCCTCCCTCCTGAAGTTTTGGTATTTAAAACAAAAAACACAAGATGTTCTGTCAGCAGGAACTGGACCACAAGACTCAAAGTTTGGTCACATCTCTGTAGAAAACGGTGGGAGTGACAGACCCGCGATGCGTGAGCATCGAGACCGAACGGTGGCTTCAAAGAACCCCTCGGAGCTCCTCTATCCAAGCTCAGCAGCGAGTAAAACACATGGTGCAGTCAGTAAGTCCTAAGACCGGCATCTGTGAGCATTTTAGGATTTACTGACGGCTCCCTCACTGCGGGCAAACCGACGTGCAAAGCGAGCTGAAGAAGTCTGCGTGAATGAGACGGTTCCGAGTAGGAAAGGGTTCGAAATGTTCAGATTGTCCGTTTCTTTCTGGCCTCCTCTTCCGACAGGTCGCAGCCCGCCGGCCGGAAGGTGTCACCTGGGGAGAAGACGGGATGTCCGGAGGCTTTAGCTCAAAGGGAAGAGATGTGTATGAAGGAGGAATCAAATAAAACAGCACAAGTCAGGCTGAAGACAGAGTAAGGAAATCAGTTTCATTCGCGTTGTCAGAACCAGGCAGGAGAAGTTTCCCCCCCATTTGATTTGCTGCCCCCAGATGGATGTTTCCTTCTGAACATTATTTCATTTTAAAGAGCAGAGCGTCACTAACCTGATACGAAAGACGTATAATGTGACATTTAGCTTGACCCCTGGCGTCCACGATCAAATGTGTGAAATATCCCCCTCGAACCTCGCAGCCTTTTTCCCCCAACCTACACGTGAACATCTCACAGCTGCTGCACCAGCCCTGCTGTTGCCGCCTCTGCTCTGCCCTCATTTCCCTGGAGTTAAAAGACAATATTTTGGTTAAAATGCGGACCGTGAAGTGCCCACTAGTCCCTTTATTGAGTAACGTCGGAATAAAAAAACCTGGTTATTATCTGATTCACCTCAGCAGGCTGCACAGGTATATTTAGAAGCATCTTATCTGCAGCCATTAAATTCCCCCATAAAAAATCACAAGGCAGACGCATCAGAGCCAAAGTATCACAGCAAGGGGACAGGCAGCCACGTGTGAAAGACGACCCCCCATCGTCCCTCACTTTTCCCTTACGTTAACAGCACCTCCGCTCAAAGGACCCTTGGCAGGACATCCCAGAAAGAGGAGACACTTTGAGGAGAGAGCTTGGTGGGACACGGGGTCAGAGACCCAGCAAACGGGGGAAGACAGGTCAGTTTCCACGCGCTGCACCGGATGGAACCGGTGGGGTCCGGCTCGAAGCGACGATTCTCCCCAAACACCACCCCACAACGCCGCGGGGTTTAAATGGTTAAACTAGTGCAGGGTCTAGATTTAACTTCAGAGCGAGAAGCTGTCGTGGACGACAGTTAACAAATCGCCTGTTGCATAAATCATCCTGCCGTATAAACTCAGAAAACCCCTGAATCGCTTAGTAATGTAGTGCAGTCGAAAAATTTGAGGACTGGCCACCAGGTGGCGGTGATGGCACCTGTTGATTTTCAACAACAACAACAGTAATAACAATAACAGCGCTGCACCGAAAAAAAAAACAGTTCTGAGTTCTTTGTGTGAAGTTATTTTCCAGAAGACTGGCGACAGACAAACTCCAGCGAGAAGTTTTTAAATCAGTTCAAATCGGCAGATCCAGTGGCCTCCAGAGCTACTGGCACCCGTAATGAAGATTAGCCAAAAAATCTGTACAAAGTAAACCATGCAGATAAATGTAATGTACAAATAATCACAGAAAAAAGAAAACTCGATGCCTTTATTCCGGTGCTCTTGTTTCAAAGCAAACATCCACACATGAGAAACGCATGATGAAGAAATGAGATGAGAAGCTCATTTCACAAAAACACAATTACCGGACCCCCTGGCTGATGCCACTTGTTTTTTTGTGTCACAAAATGAAGTGAAATGAAATATTCAGGCGAATTCCTACCCAACACCAGGTTCTGGTGACCCGGAGAGAAACGCCTCTCTGGTGAACCTGCATCTGCAGACGTGGCGTCTACGGGTGACTTCCAGATCCGACGGATCAGAAGAGAACTGACCTGAGAAACGTCCAGGGAATTTCTAACAACACCAGGCCATTAAAGTGGACTAACATGGGATGTAAAGTAGGAAAAAAAAAAAGATTAATTCAAGTTCCGACTCAGGCAGTAACTCTGGATTCGCTGGCTGGAGATGCGGATGAAGGACGAGGAATTTGCCCGCAGCGGCGCCCTGTGTCTGTTTCCGCATCCTTCACATCACCTGTTTTCCCCCCCGACAGCAGCAACCCCGGATCAGAGAGACACGGGAACAAAACGACAGCCAAAAACCGAGAGAAAAAAAAGCCGCGTCAGCTGCACGGCATCCAAAAATGACCCAGTGGGAAGGATGAATACAGAACAGTCATAAGTCATTAAACCTTAAAGAAATATACAAACTTATTGTGGAGCTTCATTTTAGTACAATATTTAAACAACGTTTAACTCCCCAAAATATCACCACAATGCCATCCGACTGAAAAATCTACCTGACTCACGCAGTCTGTCACGTTTTTCCACGTAGTTCGGCGTTCATAATGTATTTTACGTTGTTAAAGTAAAATTAGCCTCGGTGATGGTGCCAACCACGAGACCCCCTGCCACCCCTCCGTCGTCTCATCACATCCCTTCCACAGCGGAGCTCTTCGCTCCAGCAAGAGCGTTTCCACAGATTCACCGTCGCTTTCTCGCCTGTGGTTCCCGTCACGAGCGGGACCTCGTATCACGTCACATGTTGGCTTTTGGGAAAGGGGTGCAGGATCATGTCATTAACCAACTGGGCTCTGGCTGGTCCACATGAAATATGAATGAGAACAAGGTCCTCAGTGAACAGCAGCATATAAATTTTGATTTTATTTTTTACCTTTTTCGCTCTGGGTTGGATTGGCACTCATACCATGATGGTAGTTTACATCACAGAGTCTGGCTGGTCCTTGGGAGTGGGTACCCTTCACCCTCTCTCACTATCATCCTGCTGTACCTCCCCAAAGATAGACCCCAACATGGTGGCTTTCAGAAGACCTTGGATGTGTCCACCATGCTGCATGTGGCCAAATGAGTGACTTAGGCAGGACAGAAGAGGGGGTTAACAGCAGAATAATGGAAGACTAGACTAGACTAGACTAGACTAGACTAGACTAGACTAGACTAGACTAGTACCAAAGAACCCACCCCAACCAGACTTCAGCTCAGCTGCCTTAAACAGTCCCTCTGACTTCCTCCTAAATGGCTGCAGCTGGTCTTCATTAAGCCCCATTGGGGTGAAGCAGGTTGGGCACCAGTGTCCATCAGGTTCATTCCCGCCCCCACCCAGGGGGAAATACCACCCAGGGGCTCTCACAAGCGATATGCAGCCATCTCTGCGTTCGCGGGAGGTGGCTGAAATGAGACCCCCGTGAGCTGCATGTGTGGAGACAGCCCTCCAGCTGGGGGGGAACTCGGGAGTCCTTGGTTGGTGTCAGGCTGCGGCTGCCAAGTCCTGCATTAAGTGGGCAAACGGGGTTAAGTAAGGTCACCTCGGCGGGGATCACCTTGCAGCGAGCGGGGGGGGGGGGCTGAGCGTGACAGCATGAGGTGGCCCGCGTGATCTGGGGACGCCGTGTCGAGACGACAGCGGCAAATCAAGCCAACAGAAGCCCTCGCATTTGCATATATAAGCTTAAGGATCAGAAATGCTGATCAACTACCTCCACGTATTGAACTTGCAGAACACCATCGCCATCATGCCTGACTCCAGACTCCTCTCTAAATATATTTTGCAAATGTATCCGGTTACAGACACGACGCAGCAAATGAAAAATGGAGAGGCCCGGAGCTCAAGTAACCAGCGGTGAACAGGTCAACGTGAGGCAAAGGGGTGCGAGCCGCCGGCGTGTGGCGGAGCTCTGGCCGCGTTTCACTTGGGGATACTGTGTCAGCAGGGGGCTGGGAAAAGAGCCCGGACCGCCTGTACCGCCTATAACTATCCCAGGGGACCACTTACGGCGCTCCGGGGCCTCCGTCCCTCTTCCGACACGCCGAGTGGCCGTTTCCCTGGCAACAAGCCGCAAGGCGCCTCCGCTCTCCGGGTCGCGCTCCTGAATGCATTTGACAAATGAACGCAACTCGCTCTTCTTCATTACGGCTCTCGCGCGGCACGAGGCCGGACTCTTCTTCTTCGCGCGTTTCTCCCAGTCGCTCCACGTACCTTCCGAAGCCCTCGAAGCCCGACGGGAGCAGAGCAGGAAAAAAAAAAACGTGACAACTCGAATCACCGCTGGTTTGAGGAGTGTCTTTCAGCACCAGGTTTTGTTTCTCGGGGAGCGATAACAACGAAAGCGGCGAGCGAACAGCACCGACACAGGCTCGTGTTTTCTCTCTCGGCAAATGTTGGTGGAATGTTGATCAAACCGACATTTGCTTACAATTAGACAAAAGTGCGTTGTTGACTTCTTTATCCCGCCTCAGTTTGCAGATTAATTTCGCGTCGTTGACAAAATCATTAGGAAACCAGAACCACAAACTTCTACACTTCGAAGTTCTCGAGAGCACGCGGGGGTCCGCCACGCTCACCGTGGCCTCAGCTACACGTTTAAATATACAGATATAATGTCAGAACTTAAAGGGGGGAGTTGGCTTCTTCTCCTTTTTGGTGCCTGCAGGCAGTTTGGTGAGAACTTCTCCTTTCCACACCCTGAGCCACACTTCCAGGCCAGGTCAGTTGAAGCCTCGGTCAATCGGCCAAACGTAACCCCCTCGGGGTCAGTTCGGGTGAGAGGCATCCAGACGGCGCATATAGTATTTCAGCAGGACATCTGAGTCATTTACACCGTTCCCGAGTGAGGTTTCCGGCACAGTGGAGTTCATCTCGTCTCCTCCTTATGGCCCCCCACTGTGACAGACCCACCCTCCAGCCCCGAGGCGGACATGCTGACCAAAGTCGAGTCGCTGCAGCAAACGTGGAGCATCTGCTGCCGCCATCCGAGGCGGGAGGAGCTATAACACAGCGGCAGAGAGCCGTGCTGTGATTTTCCCCTAATCGTAAACATAACGGAAGAAATTAAACACGACACATGAAGTTGTAAACCGCGGTGTGAGATCTTCAGTATCATTAGGACCATTTCTTATGAAATACCTCACGGAACGATGGATGGATGGGTGGAAATTAGCAAGTGCATCTACTCAAACAGCCTCTTAAAGGCAGAGCACCTGTCGCCGTGGGGACAGACTTCCCCTCGTGGGGGGTGCTGTGGTTCAGAGTCCGATCATTACGCTGCAGTAAACACCGTATTTATGTGTGGCGTCCCTGTTAACCCCCCCCCCCCCCCCCCCCCCCCCCCCCCCCCCCCCCCCCCCCCCCCCCCCCCCCCCNCCCCCTTTAACCCCCCCCCCCCCCCCCACTGCTGAGGAACCTTTTAGCCCACAGATTTATTGATGTTCAGATGAGCGATACATAGAAAGCAGACTGTTGTTTTCACACGACTGCGCCGCTCCGAGAGATCCTTCCAGAAAAAATGGCCCACGATTCCCGAGACGTTATTGTTATAGATAAAGCAAAGGCGTGAGCACAATAACCACCCACCCATCCTTTCTTTCCATCCATCCATCCATCCATCCATCCATCCATCCATCCACCCGCCACGACTTTGCTAGCTGCCACCGTTAGCACACTGTTAGCATCACAACTGACTGAACACCGTCCACTAACTTATAACTTAAAGACGCTGAAGTTCAGGGCTGTGGAAAAGCATGTTTCCGTTCTGTCGTGTGGCCACAACAGCCAGAAACCGAACCAGGTTTGCTAGCCAGGCTGTGTGCTACGGGGGGGCTGTAAAATGAAGAGCCTCGGTGCGTTCGCTCGGCGTGGCGGTAAAGGCTGGAGGTCGGGGAGGTACCGAGGCCTTGTGAAAAGCACACTGCCGCACGTGTGTCGCCGAGCGCTTTGCGGCTGACGTGTTCAAACCGAACAGCGGACATTATTGGCGGTCTGACGTGGACGTGCGCAGCCGGACCCCTGCGCTGCAACTCGCGGGGTATTTTTAACCGGTCTCAACAGAAAGAGTTAGATCTGAGACCGTGACAAGATCAGCACCCAACAATAGGGCACTAGAGCTAGAGTCCTAGAGCTGCAGCCGCCAAAAAAATCTGGTTTGTTCCCGTCGATCCGCAGAGAGACGCAAAGCGACGGAATGTTTGGCCAGAATGCCGAGGGGAGGGGGGGGAAACAGCCGGGATTCTCTGCTGCGAAAGACAGCACATGATTTGTTGTGCGCGCCGATTTGCCTGTTTCGCTGTCCTGGAGACCCCCGGCCCACCAGCCGGGGCACAACTCTGACTGCCGGAGCAGAGCTAAATACCCCCCAGGCTGGGGAACCTGCTCCAACCGCACCTTCAACCTCAGCTGGAGCCACCCAAGGTCTCGATCTGAAGCGGATACCTTCTGCTGTAACCGATGAGTTTAATTTGAACAGCTTTTCAAAATAACTGCTTGCGATAAAAAGATCGACGTTTCAGGCCCGGTTTAGGTGTTCGTGAACCTCGACGTAACAGAATGTGTGTCTTTCCCTCTGCGGCGAGCAAAGCGGGAGTGAAGAAGAAGAAATGCGGAAGGTATATAAGGCGTGACAGTTCTTATTTTGAAGCAGTAAAAAAAAAAAAATCTCTCACACAAAGTCACTTTCCTGAATAAGGGTACATCAAAAACTTTTCCCATTTCTTTCCAGATATCACTGTTGTTTTTTTTTTTTCCTGAGAAAAAACCAATATGAGGATGGGGTGTAATGTCGCGGGATGTTGCGGATGAGTGAATATGAATATGCGCTTCTGAAGGGTCACGGGAACACGACAGGCGACATCTCCACGCACCGCAGCCCCGGTACTGATGAGCAATGTCATTTTAATAAAGACAGGAGGCTGGATTCATTACTGTGGGACATTTAGATGAAATATGCTTTTTGTCCTTTAGCTCCTGGGACTACTGGCGTGGGACAGATTCAATTCCTTCAATTCCACAGATGCCGCATGCAGAACAGGGGAAAAAACAATATCTCGGCACAAAGGCACAAGAAGATGTCATCAGCTGCGTGTCCGGAGACGGCAGAGTTATGTCTTACCTGTCGGTGGCGCCGGCGGGGCAGTGGGTTAAAGGTGAGCGGCGGCAGTGCTGCGCAAGATGGGCTGGTTGTGTGTGTGTGTGTGTGTGTGTGTGTGTGTGTGTGTGTGTGTGCGCATGTGTGTGTTTAGGGTTAGGGTGAAGGCGCTGTTTAACGTGACTGGCAAGTGTGTGGCATTAGTGTGTGGTCTTCAGCTGAGGGAGAAGATGCTCTATGGGCGTGGGTGTAAGGGTGTTCATGTTATAAAACTGTTTAAATGATTTCAACTTCTGAGTGACATAATATTATTGCAATGGACTGCAGTTTTATAGCCTGCAGCCCTGAGCAGCATTCAGCAGCTAACAAAAATGGATGGATGGATGGATGGATGGATTAATGGATGGAGGACAAGATGGATGATGGATGGATGGATGGATGGTGGATGGATGGAGAGAAGGATGGATGATGGATGGATGGATGGATGGATTGATGGATGGAGGACAAGATGGATGATGGATGGGTGGATGGATGGTGGATGGATGGAAAGAAGGATGGATGATGGATGGATGGATGGATGGATGGATGGATGGATGGAGGACAAGATGGATGATGGATGGGTGGATGGATGGTGGATGGAGGACAAGATGGATGATGGATGGTTGGATGGATGGATAGGTGGGTGGGTGGGTGGGTGGCTGAATGGGTGGGTAGGTGGATGTTATAGCATTAAGGGGCAGGATGCAGCTCAGCAGTTGGAGCCACTTAAAGGACCCAGCTCTGACTCTGGCTGATGGCCCTCGAGCAGAGGCAGGGTGGGGTAAGTTCTGCCGAGTCAAATTCCTCTGGTGGCAACCACACGTGTGCTTTTCACAAAAGCGGGAATTGAGGTGGTTGACCGTCACCGCTGTAAAGCGGAGTAGTTTTTTCCGTTTTACAAGACCTGTAATATAAGGCCAGGGTGTATTCAGGGTCTTCCTGCGTGTCTTTAGAGAAGCTTCTCCAAGTTAGCAGTAGCTGCTTATCCAGCCTGGCATCCAGGGATCAGAACCTCATGGCGAGAACCTGGATACCCTTCAGGTGAGTGACAAGTCAACCGGGGGTCAGTCAAACATTTCCCGACAGGCCGCCCTGGGCGAATCAAAGCCACCGATTCGGGTGCAGGTGTTGTTACAGTGAGAGGGGAGCTGGTGCCAAGCAGAGCAAACATACCAACTGCAAAATCCCAAAGCTGCGTGGAAACCTTCAAACACGGAGCTCAGACGTGGCAGTTCCCCATCCTCAGAAGCTTCTTCTTTCTTCACTTTGCTGGTGACACAGACAGCGTGTTGGAAGGTGGTCCCTGTCACCTTGGCATCCATCCTGGGCCCTTGATCCACCTCCATTTCCCCTTCAAAGCCCCCGAACTGCGAAAACGCTCCTGAAAGCTTCGGCAGCTGGAGATAAACGTATTCATCTTTGCACCAGCCATCCGGCGCAGCATTTCCGGAACACTTCGGGAACGTCTACATGCCACGGACTCAAATATGCCCACAAGCAATTTCACTTAAAAAAAAAATAAATAATCGATGCGTGAAATAATACAAAATGAGAAATTTGAAGGAGAGTTAGGAGAGAAACAGAAAAAAAGTGAAACATCCCCATCATTTGAACCTCCGAGCGGCAGGGATGCGTCTATTTTCATAGACATTTTAATCAACTCTCTCCCACCAAATGACATCTATTCCCTTCACTCACTTTCACCAACATACATTTATATGTGTGAGTGAAATCATTATTTTATATATATTTATATGAAAAATGTGACATCAGGTGGTTGCTAAACTTTTTTGCGATATATATTTAAACTGTTAGCAACCACCTGATGTCACAATTATTCTAGTTTTATATTTGATTATTATTATTATTACTGTTATTATTATTATTTTCATTGCTGCAGGAAAGACCTGATCCAATAAACAAGAACAGAGAAATTTCCCCTTCGAAATTCCCTTCGGCCTAAAAAAACCCACAAACCAGGTATTTTCAGTATATTCAGCGCATCTGCAGCAACGCAGCTGTGTAAATAAGAAAAGTTCTAAATTGCTGCACATAAAAGCTGAGGGAAATTAGAACAAAAATTAAAACAAAACACACTTTTCTCCCTAAAGTACATCGGCAAAACTCTAAAACGTTCTTCTAACTGCAGACATATTAACGTAACCGAGAAGCAGAAGGTCGACCTTTTCTTGCGCTTCGTGTTGAAATCCAGCGCACTTTAAATCTCTTTTTAAACTTCACTCCCCGGTGGCAACAGAAAATAGTCTCTGTTAAAGTTAGAAAACGTTAGAATGGTTCCATTTCTGCGTCTTCATTTCTGTAACTAAAAAAACAAATAAAACTATAACTGCAAACTGTCTCTGTAGCCCTGTGAGGCAAAGTCTCAGAAATGTGCGCACTTATAAACTTCGTGCTGAGCCGAAACATTGTGATTTGGCGCTTTTTACCCCCCTGAGTGGCTCTGAGGGAAAACCGCGCAGACGAACACCGCGCTCGAATCTCTACTGCCCCCTATCACCAGTCTAGCGCTATTACAACACGCGCCTTTATTCCACGGTTTTACTTCAGAACTTCCAGGTTATAAAACTGTCACCACATCGGAGGCAAAGCAGCTGAAAAGTCCTGCTGATTCTAAACTGTCTTTCTCTTCCAGACGACAAACCCGGGTTCAGGTATCTGGGAATTTCTGTCGCCTCTGATATAGATCAACAGTTAGACGCCACTCGCGAGAAAAAAGAGGATCTGTCTGCATAGCTGTTTCATTTTTTAGGGACAGTTTATGCCACTGGGATGAATATTGTTTTGCTGATCCCAAAATGTGCCTCAAAAATAACTTTAAAATAATTCTGAGAAGTGTTTGGAACGATAAAAACGGCAGAATTTAACTTTACGGAAATGAACGGAACGAACGGAAGGAACTGCATTGATTCACTGAAAATGAGATTGCAGCATCAGGCGACACAAATAAAGCAAAAGGTTCCAGATTCGGCTGGACGATGAGCTGTTTCCTTGTTACTTTATCACGATAAGATTTCTTTTTTCATTGTAAGATTCCATCTCTTCCTGAACATGCTTTGGTATGAAAACCTCTCCTATCCTGGAGAGACATCAGGAGATATTCTGAGGATTTTAGCTCGACTGTCATTATCTTCCGCTTTTGCCCTTAACCCAAACTTCTCCTCGACTCCTGTGTTTGGCACTTATCGCATATCGCGCTTTGGACAAACGAATGAACTCGGCCCTTGAGTTCACCCCAGTTTACATCTCCGTGATGTGGACCGTAGTCAATCGCGGGACTCAAAAGTCACATTTAAAAGCTGCATTCAACATGAAATCGCTACAAATGTTAAACAAGTTCTCAGAGATAGGTCGGAAAAATCATTAACAATATTACAGGTCAACATTCATCCGGGTGCAGATTTTTTTATAAAATAAAGGAAAATATATATTCATGACATATCTATTTTTTAAATTATTTATTCACCATATACATACATATGCATTTAGTAGGATGAAAATTGTATATGTGCGGTCGGCTTAGCCACATAAGAAACAAAACGTTGCAAAAACGTCAAAAGTAACAAAAAGAGGGAGGTAGGAATTCTTCACAGATGTGGCTGAGAAAAAGTGAAACGTATCAAGCGCCAACGATTAGTACAATTTTTCCACAAAGCAGGTATAACGGAGTAACTGTAGTGTTTTTTCCTACCCGCTTCTGCCAACTATTGCCACTTGCACACATTCTACCGATCCGGTAAAGCAAAAACAAAAAAAAAAAAAATTTGTATGAATCCACTTTTGATCAATATTTATTTCCTTTTATGACACCAAACAAAAAATATGCACAGAGCTGATGTCCCCCCTCACACAAAGTGCAGTGAGGTCTTGGAAAGTAATGTCATTGTCACCAGGCAAACCAAAAAAAACAGAATTACTGTACGAAAAGGTGAGTCAGAATGATGAACAGCGCCTGCTAAGGTTTTACTCTCCCCTGTCTCAGACCAACACGTCAACGCCTTCTAGACGATTTCAGGGCCTCAGAGGCTTCCTGGGCTGCAGCTGCTTCTCTTTGTATGGAAATTCAGAGCTTCCATACAGACGCCCAGTGTGTGTGTGGCCTGGTCCCTGGTGGGACGTCCCACAGACAGCTGGCCAACAGGCATTCCAGGCTGACGGGTCACCCGAGGGTTGCCAGAGAGGACGGTCATCCAAGAAAACTCACCAAAATGGAGCGAAACCAAATCGTCCGCCCTGGTCGGAAAAGGACACCCTCCGCGAGTCTCGCCCCCGTCGCACGGGATGGGCGAGTGTGCGCTTTCTCCTGTGCTTGTTAGCCAGTTTGTGGAAGGCAGAGGATCCACAGCCCCTGCTGTGTGACTAATGCCACTGCTGTCCTCACAAGGACATGTATTCCTGCCCCCCCCAGGGGAGGAACTGTCGCAGCTTCATCAGCATCATCGTCACACGCGATGGTGACACCTGGTCTGTGGAAAACAGATCTGTCCGCTGGGGTTTGAGGGGGTGAGCCGGGTCGCTTCCCCCAAGCGCGAGCCCACTTTGTGATTAAGGGGCTACTCTGCTCCAGAAGACATGTATGAGTCAAAGGTGCCCTTTTGTAGCTCCACCCCACCATGTCAACTTAAATCACGCAACAGGCCCCGTTTTAAGCCTGTTTCGGTCCCTCGCCCTCCTACCACACGGCACCACCTGGTGTTTCCTTCAAGGGTCCATCTCAGAATAGCCTTTTCACCAGGTCCTGCATCTGCAGAGCTCCAGCAGCACAAGCCGTGCGAGTTACGAAGCCGGAGCATCAGGGAGAGCTTGCAGGAGGAAATAAAAACCCATCTGAAGGGTTTGGAATGAATCACAGGGAAGGCTCTCCCATTCTTTTCAGCAAAAATAAAATAATCCTTTTACTCTTCGACAATGCGTTAAAAAGTGAGCACCTTCAGTGTCCAAATCAATTTATACACATAACACACTTTTACATATGACTACATACAGCTACACATGAGTCCGGTTCGTCTGGTTGTTTACTTTATCCTATGAAGTCGTTACCACTTTCCAGTCCAGTTATAGTCCATCTTCTGCAAAACAAACGACTCCTCGCTACTTTGTCGAGGGTCCTGCCACACGATGGCGCCGAAAACCATAAAGACAACTTTATGGGACAATTTCCTCCACTTGTGTTTATGGAGGAATTCAGCGCGATGCTCTCGACGAGACGACGAGAAATGAACTAGACATCATTTATTCAACTATGTCATCATTTCTCCGTCTGTAATAGGCGTGCTGTCGCCGCCGTATTCCGCGACATAACAGAATAACAACGGAACGGCTAAATAACGACAACCTGTCTTCGGTGGAAATCGGCCGCACATTTTCGCAGCGTAAACGCCATGTGCGCCTTATTGTTTTCTTCCCCATTCATGAAATAAATCCCACCCTCTCGATCGCCATCCCAGCCCGCGATTGGTGCGTTCTAATAAAACCCCGCCCTCTCGGAAACGGCTACCCTGTCATTGGCAACGCGTTTTTTCGTCCAGCGATCGTCGATTTCATTGTCTGACAGGGGCGTCAATCAAACAGCTAACGCCCGCCCCCTCCTTCGGCTGTAGTACCTCGAGATTTGGCAGTTTTTTTTTCCTCGCGCTGTGAGAGACCAGTGTCCGCAGACAAAGTGCGGGTTATGGAGACGCAAAAAGCGGCGCTGCAATGAAATTCGGGAGGCGCAAAGTTGACGCCGCTCTCTAAGATTCGCGCATATGTAAGTACGCAGAGTGTCGACTTTGTGCCTCGGTTTGCGTTCGCTGCGCCGGGCGGCCGCCGTGTCGCTCCTCCTGCCGTCTGCGGGCGGATGAGCGCGCGCCGGGCAGCCCGCGAGCCACAAGTTGTTCCGCAAAGAAAGTTTGTTGGTTGATGCGGAATTTCGGCGCCGCGTTTCTTCTTTATTAACGTGTAACCGATACAGATCAAACACACAGCGGGGAACCTGGCGCTGAGGCGCCGGCAGCTGCGGAGTCGATCGCTTTCATTTATCTTGAGCCGCCTCAGGAGTCCCACCCCCCCCCACCCCCCGCGTAGTTATTGAGGTGCCGAAGCGGCGTTTAAACCGCACGAGGCGCGTCGCCTTGGATACATAATGAATTATTTGACTATTTTGTTATATTTGCTTTGACTGCCTGCGTGAGGCAGATGTTGGCCGGTAGTTCGCGGAACGCCGCGTCGGGAAGGTGCTCGCGCCCCCATGTTGTCACGTGCGTGTGTGTGTGTGTGTGTGTGTGTGTGTGTGTGTGTGTGTGTGTGTGTGTGCGCGCGCGAGAGAGAGAAGAAGAAGCTACTAGGTCAGCAGGGGGCGCAATAGTTTGGGGGCTGGGGGTGGGGGGTGCTGCCAATTGGATCGATACAGTGAGAATAACCCGCCGTGTGATACACCGTCTCGCGACGAGCGGGAAGGCTGAGGGGCGGCCCCGGGTGGGGGGTCTGCGCTCGGGGGAAACGCCCCTTTATTGAACATTTGACGCAGAAATGCAGGGAAATCACTTATCTGACCTGTACCGGGCAGCCGCTGGGCTTTGATCCAGCTGCCAGTTGATCGCTTTAATACCATTAAATAAGGGGAATCATTTCCATTCCATCGCTCTTTATTAAATTCTCGCTCAGTTCACTGGGCTGGAAAGGTAAACAATAATAACGTATTACCCACATCGTCATGGTATCCCATCCCCTCCAACTCTCCTTGTGGTCAATTTGTGGGCGTAGGGAGCAAAAAAAGGGTCTCGTGTGTTGTTGTATGTCCCAAAACTTTAAATACCTTTGAACTTGTTTGGTTAGTGTGTTTCAGTGGGAAAGTCCATCAACATGTGTGTGGGGGGTTAATTATTACCTTGAAACTTGCTGAATTTAATCCCCCCCCCCCCACACACACACACACACACACACACACACACACACTCACTCACTCACTCACTCACTCACTCACTCCTCCGTCTCCAGGGGTGCAGGCATGTGTGTACAGTTATATCACCACACTTCACTGCTGTTAACCTTGCTCGGTTCAGTACAGTAGTGTGTTTTCAGTGACAAAATGTCAGCGTCACCTGAGCTCTGCGTGTCTCTCAGCCTTTTCAGAGACCCAGTTTTAAGTGTTCAAAGTAATAAGTGGCCTTTCTGGAGTTCAATGAACTTCACTGAGCAAATACCTCAAGTGGAAAGTACTTGTTTGCCAGTCTTTAGTTTGTGGCTTGAAAAACAAAGTCATGTATAAAGAACAAACAGAAATGAAGCTTTATAAATATATATCTATGAGAGAGATGTAGACAGGTTTGGGGCCTCTCCTACCAACAGCCACCTTGCCTCCCATCATGCCACACGGGGACTTGCTATTTGTTAGTTTCCACATGGAAGGAGTCCTGTGACCCCTGAGTTATTAAACTTTTCTCCCTCTTGACTGTAGTTGGTAACCCTCCCCTGTTGTTTGTTACTGGTAATCTGTTTTGTCCCCTTGTTATAAGTCCTGTGTTTAAGCTGCTGCTATGCAGGTGAATTTCCTCGCAGAGACTAATAAAGATATATCCTGTCCTGTCTGCATCCTAGGCTACGCCCTTGTTGACGTGCCTGGTGAATTAGTCAGCTTGCAGTATGGACCTTGTCTGCCTGTGCAGTGGGTCTGCGGGCGAGTTTAGACAGATGCGCAGTCTTAGCTGGTGCGCCGATTCTCTGGGTGGTCAAATATGAGGACAGCGTGAGGATGAGCCCCTGCCGGCCACCGAGCTACTGGCCAGTAATGACCGTATTGATGGGCGCGCACCTCGTCGGTTGCACGCCGTCAGTTCTGGTCTTGTGTTAGCCGGTATTGAGCGGATGCTGTTCGCTGCCACTTCAAAGCTTTGCTAGAGGTTCTGGGGTCAACTCTTTGTAGCCCCTCTGCTGTTGACTTTTCACACATAGAAACACTCCGTCTCTGTTCAAGTTGGAAAGATGTTCCTGAGCTGCGAAACCCTGTGTAACCCATGGTGTGAACTCTGGAAAGAGTACAGTTGGAGGTGAACACGCGTGGGTGTGCTTTGGCCTTCGTTGGGTTTCTGATGGCCTTAATTTATGTGGAGTGGTGCCAGCCTGGTCAGCATCCTTATGGCTTCTCGGTACCACGTAAGTAGGCATCGGTTATGCACCGGTTAATGATAATGATAATTTTTTACAAGACTTGTGTTTTAAAAAACAGCTTTGATAAAAACTATCTAGTTGTCTTTGTTTTCTGAATATTTTAATGAAATACTAAGCAAGCCTGTAAGAGCTGTGGCTTGTTGCTGGACGGAGGTTCCACGGCCGTTTCACGGCCGCAAGGAGGTTTCATTCCCAAATCAAAAAGAGATGAGGTCCCTTCACTGCAGAACAAAACAGTCAACCACAACTGAGGGGAAAAAATAGCAACAGAATCGACCACCGTAACAACCTAGACCCACTCTAGGCTCCTGCAAATTTCCCTGAAAGTTGTCCTCGTCCTCTGACAAGCCACCTTAAGTCCCCGTGGATGATGTTTCAGCTGGCAGCAAGTGGCTGTCATTAGCCTGTTAACCTGGGGGCGGTCAGTGGGGAGCCGTCCATCGGTCCCCCTTCTGCCGAGAAATCGCTGCCCACCAGCTCTCAGAACTGCGAAAGCAGTGAAGGCGATGAAATTCTCGGGTAGAAAATATTCGGCGCCGTAACTGCTTTCTGTTGAAATTAAAAGTTTACTGTAAAAATGAGCTAGACTTCTGGCATGTATTCTAGTCGCAGTATATCAAGCCATTCTTTCTGGCTGAAGGAAAGATGGTACCGAGTCCAGAATTAGCCTGTGTCTCTCACTCATCATGTGTCTAATCCTTTCCCCCCCCAAGAGTCCTCAGATTACTGAAGATCTGATGTCCAAACAAGCAGCCTACTGCTTTTTCTTCTCCGTTCTGATGGCTGTCATAAATTAGCAGTGACTCCTCCAACTGTGTAAAATATTAAAGAATTTAAATGGTGGTTCTGTCATGAGCTGGGTGTCAGAAAAGAATAGTTGTCTCTCTTTGTAGGGTTAATCTTTTTTACTAGTGTATGTCCTTCATTTGACACAAAGGCTTATAATATGGGCAGTATTTGTTGTTTATATTTTTTCAGTCATATTTTTGTTTCAAGCTGATGTTGATATGAAGCAATTGAGAACCTAATTGCTGAATTAATGAAGCCAGTGAAATTCTGAACAAAACTAGGTTCTGTAGAAATTAAAAGTTTATTGTAGGAATTCTGTGCAAATTAGTTTTGTGTTGATTTGTTCAGCAGATCAGTTCAGTACAAATTTGTTGTAACTTGTGCAGCAAAAAACAGCAAATGTCTCGGTCTTCCTTTCTATTTGCATGATCACTGCTAGTTCCAAATGAGTTTTCCAGCGGGTGTTGGTTTAATGATCCTCCTCCGGTTGAGAAGGGCACTTGTGAGTGTTGTCATGCTTTCCCTTCTCAGCCAATGGAAGCAAGTGGCGGAGTTGCCGCCGCGGCAGTTGTTTTTCAGCCGTGAAGGATTATTTCTCCCCCCTGCCGCCACCACCGCCTCCTCCTGACACGTCCACAGACACAATCGCTTCTGTCATCTGGCCACCCGGTCCTCTTAGTCTTTCCCCAGTGCTGGTGTTAAAGGCTTGGCAGGCACCTTGGATGCTGGACCTGCCCAGGCCGTGGACTATGGAGGCTGACTCGCCGACTCCCGGCGGGCTGCTCCTGTGGCTCCAGCGGGCTGGTACTGGCCCACATTAATCAAGTCTCAACTGCAACCCGTTCAGCGTTACCAACACAGAGGGGAATTTGGGGGGTTTTTTTTTTTTGGAAAGTGTGTAAATGGAGCAGAACTCAGCTTTGGAGGTGAAAAGGGAAGTAGCAGCAGAATACCAACACTGGCACTGAAAGGGAGAGGACCTGGAAGGCCGTTTAGCTAGGACCGCTGAGATGTTTGCAGGAAAAGAAAAATAAAATGGAAAGAAGGGCCAGTTTTAATAATGGCTTTTCTTTGTCGGTTGCCTGGCATCTAGGCAATTAAGAGGTGTCATTCATGTGTCTGTGAATGTCTCGGAAATTAGGCATTCTGCACACAGTGAATGATTCAGCAGTGTTGGCAAGGGTCTGCACGGTTTTGTCCATTTAAGTGACGGTTACTCCAGGCAAAGAGAGAATCCATTGAGGAACTCCATAGCAGGTTTATGGTGTGGTGTAAGTAATGCCTGCAATCTGTTTCACCCCCCCCCCCACACCAAATGACTCCCCTCTCTAAGATGCATCATTACTCCACCTGGAGAAAAAAGAGCTCAGATCCACTGCGTGGAATATCAGCAGCTAATTATTCACAGGAAGGTCTTGTGAAGGAAATGTGTTACAAAACATGGGTTTGTGTTGGACGTCAGTGAAAAGGAGCATTTGCGAGGTGTTTCGCTGAGCAGCGACGTGCGTACAGTGACTGTGTCTTATTCATCCAGCTTTCTGTTCCATGGTGCCTCAGAGGACGGCTCTAGCTGCCCGGCCTGTAGAGGGACCCCTGCTGGGACTGGCTGTGGGGCACAGATGCAGCCCCCACCGCGCCTCTTCACTGTCAATGCCTGTGCCTGGGTCAGCAGTCTCTGCCGCCGTAAGTGGTGTAGGGAATCCAGAATGCCCTTCCCGCTCAAATGTAACCGTACCCCCCCCCCCCTCCCTTAAGCTTCTCCCATCTTGCCTGGCCACCCCTCTGCCCTACCTTGTAATGGACATCCTTGCATCACCCTCATCCGTGTCCCTGTTCTCCCCGTCCTTTGCAAGATGCCCCGTCACCCTGGCATCTGCGATGTACCCGGTCGATTTGTCATGCCTTGCGTATAACCGACCAGTACCCTACCCAGGTATTCATCACCCTGTCAAGCACATCAGCCTAACCAGATGGAGCCGCAGTCCTTGGATCTCCAGCCCAGTGACTTAAATTGGCTGTTGTTGTTTGGAACTCAAAGATTAAAGCAAAGTTTGTTCACTCTGGGGATTAGAAGGCTTACTGCTGAAATCAATTTGGATGCTAAAAGAACATGCAGTAGTATACACCTCAAGTGTTGTTGCCCCCTCCCCCCCAGTGGAGACCTTGATTAGAGAATCAAATTCTGTTCCCACAGGAAATGATGTACTTTCCGAGGTCCTGAATGGAAGCTCTGTTGAGCTTTAGATAATTGCTTTTTTATTTCGGGTGTTGTAGCTCATTGCGGCTGTTAATTCACCTTGGGTTGACTCCTTCCCAAAGCTTTTTCCTGTGAAATCCCCTCTAAACACCAATTACCTTCTCATCTTTCAAAAAGACAGAACGCTAAAAACCGAACAGTAATGGCCTTCTTTAAATTGACTGTAATTTTGTTTTGCCCCTTTTCTCCTTAATTTGCCGTTCAATTGTGTAAATATACGGTGAAATGGGATTAAAAGTGAGTATTTACTACTAGCAACTCCCACAGAACTCTGAAGTTCCTAAAAATTGAATTAGTTTTAGAAGTGCTGGTAATATCCTTTGGAAATAGTCTTACAGTAAATGGGAGACAACAAAATCCCTTTTTGAAAGTCAGCGGCCATTTGAGCAAGATACGGTCACGATTATGAACTTTCTCCTACAGGTGTTAATTCAGTTGGAGTGAAGGTGCTTTGATTGCACTTTTGCTGTGTTCCTTCATCTGCAGTATGATATCATCTTTGTTTATCAGTGTTGGTGTTTGAGGGCTGCTGAGTCATAGTTTGGCTGAACAAAGCATTCAGTCTTACACTGTTAAAGTAATCCGCTAAACAGTGCAAACAAAAGGGGACAGAAATGTAGTTTTAGAACGATTAATGGGTTTTGGGCAAAAATTGGCAAATTTTGAATTGGAAATGATTAAACCTGAATGTTAGCATTGTACCCCGAATAGATGACTGGTGGTTGTCTTTCGTCCAGTGTGAAATTGTGAATGACCTCTTATGAATTTGATTTATTTCAAGGCGAAACTGCTCACAAGCAAGTTGCTTATGTGTTTGCCGAGAATTTATGGCGAATAAAGGATTGCGGTGACGTTTGTTAGTGAGAGGTTGTGTGGGTGTATGAAAACATGTTAATCTGAAATTTAAAATGCATGAGAGGTGTTGAACCATTGGAAATTAGCGTTTGCTTTTAGTGGAACTAAAGGAGAGGATTGCAAAACCTCATTTCATTCAGTAGTACAAATATTTGGTGCTTTAAATATAAGTTCATTATAGACAGCTTATGAGAAAAATAGTGTGTAATGAGTCCCCCCCCCTCGTTTTCCAAATGTGAAACGTGACATTTTTTTAATTGTTGTTTGCTCTAGGCATTCCGGTTCATATGTTTAGACATCCAATTTGTGCCTGTAAAATAATAGCATGGTTTTGTCATATGAGCTCAACTGTATTAGGTCTTTGTGACTGCAGGAGACAATTTCCATTAAACCTCTTACTGACAGTATCGACCCTGTGGCCAAGATCTTGGCATACTGCTATTGAGACCTTTTTTTTTCATAAATTCTGCACCAAATCCTCTCTTTATTTGATGTTGTAGCCCCCCCCCCCCCCCCCNACCTTTTTTTTTCATAAATTCTTCACCAAATCCTCTCTTTATTTGATTTTGTAGCCCCCCCCCCCCCCAGTTCTACTCTTCAAACAATTACTAATTTAATAACATTTTTTTACCCAGGTTAGCCCTTATTATGATTTCAGTTGGACTGGAAATCTGCAGACGCAACATGGCTATAATACCAGTTTTGGGCCAACTTGTTATTGATATCGTTGGGTGAATAGATTATTATTTATTCCTGTTGTTTTTGTTCCCTTTCTCCCAGTGGGACATTTGGGAGCAAGTGAATCCCTGGAGGTTCCAGAAGCCATGTCTGTCAGCGTCCATGAGAACCGCAAGTCCCGCACCAGCACTGGGTCCATGAACATCTCACTGTTCCACAAGCCCTCGCACCCCGATAGCGTGCTGACCCACCTCAACACCCTTCGCAAGCAGTGCATGTTCACGGACGTGACGCTGCTGGCTGGGGAGCGCTCTTTCCCCTGCCACCGTGCTGTGCTGGCTGCCTGCAGCCGCTACTTTGAGGCCATGTTCAGCGGGGGCCTTCGAGAAAGTGTGGATGGTGAGGTCAACTTCCATGACTCGGTGCACCCTGAAGTGCTGGAGCTGCTGCTGGACTTTGCCTATTCCTCACGTCTAGTCATCAACGAGGAAAATGCCGAGTCTTTGTTGGAGGCTGGCGACATGCTGCAGTTCCACGACATCCGAGACGCTGCTGCTGAGTTCCTGGAGCGCAATCTCCACCCGTCCAACTGCCTGGGCATGATGCTGCTCTCAGATGCTCACCAGTGCAAACGTCTCTACGAGCTCTCCTGGCGCATGTGCCTGGTGCACTTTGAGGCTGTGCGGGACACAGAGGACTTCTACAGCCTCTCCAAGGATAAGCTTCTAGACCTGATTCTCAGTGATGAGTTGGAGATTGAGGACGAGCAGGTGGTGTTCCATGCCGTGATGCGCTGGGTGCACTATGACCTGGAGGGTCGGAGGGAGCACCTTCCTGAGCTTCTCAAGGGGATTCGCCTGGCGCTGCTGCCCTCTGAGTGCTTGATTGAGGCCGTGGCCTGCGAGGAGCTGGTCATGTCGGACAAACGGAGTCGTCAGATTGTGGAAGAGGCCGTACAGTGCAAGAAGAAGATCCTGCAGAACGACGGCGTGGTCACCAGCCCCTGCGCCCGTCCACGAAAGGCTGGCCACACCCTGCTCATTCTGGGAGGCCAGACGTTCATGTGTGACAAAATCTATCAAGTGGATCATAAGGCCAAGGAGATCATCCCCAAGTCGGACCTGCCGAGTCCCAGGAAAGAGTTCAGCGCCTGTGCCATTGGGTGCAAGGTCTATGTAACTGGGGGCAGAGGTTCTGAGAATGGAGTCTCGAAAGATGTCTGGGTATATGACACGGTCCACGAGGAATGGTCCAAAGGGGCGCCGATGCTGATCGCTCGTTTTGGCCACGGTTCTGCAGAGTTGGAGAACTGCCTGTACGTGGTGGGTGGGCACACGGCCATCGCCGGGGTGTTTCCCGCCTCTCCGTCGGTGTCTCTCAAACAGGTAGAGCGCTACGACCCCATGACCAACAAGTGGACGATGATGGCCCCGCTGAGGGACGGTGTCAGCAACGCAGCTGTTGTCAGTGCGAGGCTGAAACTCTTTGTCTTTGGGGGCACCACCATCCACAGGGACAAAGCGTCCAAAGTTCAGTGCTACGAACCAGCAGAGAACCGTTGGGTCGTTGCAGCAGAGTGTCCGCAGCCCTGGCGGTACACGGCCGCTGCCGTCCTGGGCAGCCAGATCTTCATCATGGGTGGAGACACGGAGTTCACCGCCGCTTCCGCCTACCGCTTTGACTGCGACAACAACCAATGGACGCGCATAGGTGACATGACATCCAAGCGCATGAGCTGCCACGCCGTAGCATCGGGCAACAAGCTCTACGTGGTCGGCGGCTACTTTGGAACACAGCGATGCAAGACCTTAGACTGTTACGATCCTACCTCAGACAGTTGGAATAGCATAACCACTGTGCCTTACTCGCTCATTCCCACTGCATTTGTTAGCACCTGGAAACACTTGCCAGCTTAGCACCTTCTTACTGGACCAAAAGTGGTAAGACCTTAATTTGGCTCAACTGAGGGCTCTTCTTCATTGAACTTTTGTACAGTGGTACGTAGCTTTGGAGACAAGCGTCCACCAGTGGGATGCATGAAATATGAATTTGAAAGTACTTGGTAGGCCTGCATTTGCAGTACTCATAAGTTCAGTAGACATAAAATGGACGGTACTCTTGTTGCGCTCTCTCTCCAGTGGAAAATATGGTTGAGGAATGTAATTTACCCAAGGACCCTTGATATTTACTGAGACCCAAGTCATCCTTCCAGAGGTCAGCCAGTTTGAGTTTTCTAGGCTTGTCAAGACACCTGTATTTGAAATGAAAAGCTGAGCGGTGGTCTGACTGCGTGCTAGGGGTGTGCACCGTCAAGTTGAATTCGGGCGTCTTTGATGGGAGGGGATGGAAGTGATTCAGTGTTGCTTTCTTCTGTACATTCAAGCTCTGCACAAAACTGTCTGAATACACAGCTCAGTCCCCGCGAGGCACTGGCATTAGCTGCCGTACCGCCGTTCCTCTCGTCTCCCCGCTCTACGATTATGGATTTTTACGGAAAAGAAGAGCTGTGAACAGCCGTCGGAGCAAAAGGGCAGCGGTGTAGTTTTAGAGTCACCGAGTTTGTCCCCTCTTCTCAGCCCCAGACAGAGCGACTCACCCCAGCTGACAGTAACCAGGGTGATGCCTTATGAACTGGTGTGCAGTCAGTTGGCCATTGGGCTCTCAACTGGGGAACAGGGGGAGGTCTGTCCCAAGCTCAGTCAGCGCCTGTAATTATAGGCCTGGGACTCATCAAGGAGGCGGGTACCAGTTCTCGGATGTACTGTTCTCCTCCCGCACAGCCTGAAGTACCCGTTTACAGCTGTCGCGCCTTTATGTTGTTTATTAGAACCTTCTTTATTGTTCCCTAATTGATCTATTTGTAGGACACCTTGTAAGAATCTTAGTGTATTAACGATATTGCGGTGAGTGAATTTTAAGTAATTTCTTACCAAAGTCTTAAATAATTACCAGAAACAACTCAGGATTTGAGTATTTAAAGTCTTTGGCTGTCAGCGAGCCCACATTGTGCGTATTACCCGTAATGCTGGTATCTACAGTTGTGCAGGAGTTGCACTGATGTAATATTAAAGCTATTTTTTCCAGAAATGTTTTTACTGGTGCACAGTAATCATTGAAAGTGTAAGATATAGATGCAGTTGTCCCCTGGCAGTGTGAGACAGCATAGTGCTACATCTTCACTTTTCCATGAACTCTGTCAGCTCTTGAGAATTTCTGTTAGTTCTGGTGCAGTGTTTGTGTTTCTGTGTGTAAGGAGGTTTGTGGGGGTTGGACTTGTTGGGCACCCCGCGCTTGCTTTTGTTTTGGAGGCTCTGACCAGACACGATTATCCGCCTGGTCCAGGGTGCATATCTATACTGTATTGTATCTTCATTGCGTTGTCATTTTCCATTCTTTGTACAGATGGGAGGCTGTGTTTCCATCCCGTGAACTGTTCGCTAGCCAAAATATGCTGGGGGTAGTCCAGAACCCCGCCCTGGCCACACTAACAGATGGAGTGTGGATTGGAGCCACCAGAGACTCAGGACACAAACAGCCTGCTGCTGCCTGCTATGGGTTTTGGTTCTGCAAGACAGCAGGTGTTTTTGCAACATGGCGCTTTCTAGATAAACCCTTCTGACAGGAAAGTCGGATCACCCAGAGGGTCTCCGAGTGTGAAGAGGGACAGGGCACTCACAGCTGTGCAGATGCTTGTCATAAAACTGGAGCACAGGCAGCCTTCTACAGCCAGGCTAGACCAGAAGGTGGATGTAGAGTGAGACCAGACCTCACACTCCTCTGCTGGATCAGATTCACCCACATGCTTTGAAAGGAACTAAATATAGCGTAACCATGAAGGCTGAAACTGTCATTGCTGGAAGAGCTGCAGGAAGGGTGGGCATCTGGTCAGGTGGGAATCCTGTTCAAATGCTTACATGATCCAGCTGTCGTGAAAAGTTATGCATACATTCTCTCAACACCTGAGCCCCCCGCCCCCAACATCCTGTTCCGTAGCCACCGGGGAGGCAATACATCCTTTGTGCTAATTTACCAATCCCCTCAGAGCCCTGCAAATCCACAGACTGGAAACGAGCAGCCTGCGCCAGTTTCTCCACCGGGACCCTCAGTTTTACCTCACTGTAGAAAGCCTGGGTTCGTAACTTCAGAGACAGGAGTACAGGAGACATTTCACAGATGTTTGCTGGCTGACGTCCTTCCGATTGCCTGTTGGCAGAAACCAATATTTTACCTTAAAGCCGAAACAGGGAAGTAGATTCATTGCCCCGTCAGCCAAAACCAAGGGGTGAAATGCTGACTCAGCTAGCCTGTTGAGCCCCTGGCTGATTCCTCGAGGTGTGGTGTTATACAGTGGATCTGCAGTGGTTGGTCTGATGGACCAGGTTGGATGGATCAGAAAGACCCTTCGCTTGTACAGAGATTATCTTTATGTGATTCTTTGTAATGCTGAAGTGTTTGAGCAGTGATGAAAGTATTAAGTTTGCATTCAGTACCATTAAAATATATATATTTTTTTTAATTCATGAAGCTAATGTCTTGAGTCGAGTACAACCCCTTGCTGTGTGTAATGTCTGTAAATTAAGGCCGGGCTTTAACAAGTACACAGAAATTACTCGCCTGATATATAGTAGCTGTGTACAGAAAATCAAACTGTTACTCTCCTTCCCACTGTGGCTTTGGTAGCTGAAAATGCAGCAGTACAAATCTGCGGAATTTCTGCAGCATTGGAGGAGTAACACATGAGAAGTCTTCCAGCATTGCTGCAATTTCATGCCTCTAATTGTTTTAGCCATCTGTGTCCCAGTACTGCCCCCGGTTGTGAGCTTTATATTTATATAACCTGTGTGCTGGGTTAGATGTGGGAGTGTTGTTTCCCTGTGATGTGTAAAATCAATATTGCCGTCGGGTTTATCGATCAGTTGCGAGAGATACAGGTCCCTGACTGCACCCCCGAACACAACATCTTCAAACCCCAAGCAGCAAGAAGGGTCGTAACCAGATCCATTCCCTGCCTCCCCCATCCTCAGCCTCAGATTTGTGGTGGCCATTTTTTGAGTTGATGTGCTTTTCATTATAGGGTTGCTGGCAGGCCTTTCTTGGCAACTTCTCCCTCAGATGTGAAGCTTGTGTGTGTGTGTGTGTGTGTGTGTGAACAAAGGCTGAAGTGTGTCCTGCCGTGGCCCCGACCGAGTGGGAGTAGGTCTGTCGGAGGCAGTTGGGAAGAACAGCAGGAGCTGGGGGCAAATTAGCACCATGGGACCCCTTGCTTGTCAGAGAGGCAGATGCCCAAACCGACCAGGTATCAACCACAAAGTCACCCTGTCATTAACCTTGCCTAAAGTTTCTGCCGCAAAAAGACGGGGTGGAGCTCAGAATTGTGACACCAGCTTATATCTGCTGAAAGTGTGAATCATCTTGGGTAAGAATGCTAGTGACACAAACTAGTCATCATAAATAATAATATACAATAAAAGGCCATGAGAGAAGTGGCCAGGAACCAAAGCTTCAAGGTTTAGGCTCCAGGACAAGTTTCTGAAGTTGTGCCTTTGAACAAGATCACTAAGGTTGACTTTGCCTTAGTCCAGTTGTGTAAAATGGTCAGATGTAGAACTAAAGTTAGCTGCTAGTAGAAAACTGAAATTATAACCAATGTCAGTATCCTAAGAAAGTTACATCAGTTGTTTGTCACTTTCCACAGTCCTACAAATAGATGCAACTGTGTAGCCTGTCAGAAAATAGCATCAATAAAACTGGCCTAAGGAATCACCTGAATAGCGTTGACGTTGTACACGTGATTGAGCAAGTTCCTTTAGGAGAGCTAGTAGGATTTTTGTGCTCTTTCCCCATGTGATGTGGTTCAGTCTGAAGATGCAATAAGAGCCCAGTTTTACTTTGTGTTTTGTTGTCTAACTATGGAGTGTGAAACCATATGTAATTTTACTCATTTGCTCAATAGCAGGCTGGGAGATATTTTAATCTGAGAGAGGACCCGTGGTTGTGGTTTGAGGTGGACCCCTTAGTAATGATCTATATATTTGCTCTCATGAGTCGAGCTTATGGTGATGCTGACTTTCTGGCTTGTTTTTGTTTACCGTTCCTCCTCTTTTCTACATCGGGTGCTTCCTGGGCTTCTTAAGCATTGTGAATAATAATGTTTTCCTGTATGTTAAAAAAGAGGCCATCTCTCCACTGTGGCTTTGAATTTAATGAGAATATTTCAGTACAAATGGCATTACTGGCAGCAGGAGTCTTCAGACTGATGGAAACCTTTTTGACAAATTTGCAGCAAAAGAGTGGTTTGGTAGTAATTTAAAAAAAAAAAAATCAATGTATCAGTACGACAAGCTTTATCACTGCCAGCAGCACAGCTGTAATCCTTGTGGACACTTGTTCACTTTTCTTCACTGACTTGAGTTATCTGTCCCATGCTGCCACAGTAGCCTGCCCAGTGGTGCTTTTGTAGTCCGACACTGTGAACCATGAGGCTCAGCATGCAGGACTACTTCAGACCTTCGTCATACTCTTGAGAGAACTGGGCACGGGCCAATGAATTGTGGAATTGTGAAGAAATGTTCCTTTCCTACATTTGCCAACTAGTCCACTGAAGACAGCTTGCAGGATTGGAGCCCAAATTTGCTGTCTCAAGAGTCTGTGAGTTGAACCAAGGCATCCCTGAATTGAGCTGTTCTGCTGAAATGGTCATGTGCAGATCTGTGGAGCCATTAGGAAGATTTATCTTTTTTGTGTTTGTGGAAACACTTTATTGCCGACTCAGTCTGAACGTGTCGATGAAGTCTTTGATTTGGATATCTTGGGTCTCAAATCTTCTGTGTTCAGTAATGGCTTATCCAGTACTGGCCGACGGTGATCAGGATACAGTCAAATATGCACTTAAACATCTAGTGTTTGTGCTAAGGGAAAAACCGAAGGAGTCGAGCCTATCTACACTCAAAATATTGAAGCCCGGGCTGGCACCCACCCCACAACCCACATTGTGACAATGCAAACCACAATGTTGCCCATTGTAAAATGTTTTTTGAAATATGAAGTTTTGTTTGTATACGATGGATCTCTTTATTTTGGTCATTCTTCATATTTAGTGCAGCAGGTGCCTCCCTTTTGCACAATGGTCAAACAGCTGCCAAAGCTAGACTGTGAACAGTAATCGCAGCCCCGCCCAACCAGCAGTCTTGGTGGCACTCAACCCCCCGGGCAAGTCTCCACTTGGCAAAGAGACAATTGGAATCGGTTGAGAAATGAGGTGAAACACTATGCAGGGAAATCAAATAATATACGTGTCTTGTTGGTGATGAGTAACGTGGAGCTGTAGAAAGTCAACAGCTTGGACACTAAATCCAGAATGTGCAGTATCCAGTCTAGGCTTCCTCACGTCGGTGTTTCTAGCAGGATAATGTGTACGTAGTGTCACCACGGTGCCTCTGCTTTACTAGAATGGCCTGCGTGGTCCGGCGCCGGAGCACGATATATTGACAGATCGAATGCGCCTCCACAAAATTGTATAGAAAGTAAAGCTGTCGAGCCAAGATGGAACAAAAAACCCCATGTGTTGTGTCCCTCTACCTTCTTGCCGATTTGATTCTTTTCTGAAGTCAAAAAGGGTGGCCAGTGACTAGCTGTGGTCGTAGCCCTTGCGTGATGTTTCCATGTACAGTGTATAATAATCCTTCCTGTGACGATCTTATTACCCGTTGAAGGTTTGCGACAACTTTATCAAGCAAACTTCTCTACTCGGAGCTGCTCCCAGTCTCCCCGACAGAACTATCACAGGTGCATTATGTCACTGGCATTACAGGTCCCTTCTGCATTAGGTCTTCAGGCAGAGGAAGGATTACCTCCAAACCAAAGCAGCAGAGCTCTGGCTAAACGCGTCAAGGTGCCTCAGAGAGGATTAGTGGAAGTGCGCAGTGGAGTGTCTCTGGAGCACCGTGACAGGGTCCGGGAGAGACGAAGGGCTGCGGAACAATGGCGTCCACAAAGCAAACGCGCGCCAGCCGGATTGCGGCTCGCTCGCGAGAGCCTGCAAATCCCTGGACTGCCCGCCTGCACTGCTTACGGCTTCAGAAAGGATCCTCCTTCAGATCTCGTGCACATCCATTCCAAAAAGAATCGAGAATTAAAATACTCAGCAGGAGGATTTGAAATAAGCTTAATTTCTGCTTGCTCCATTTTTTAATCTCCCTGCATGGTTTGCTTTTAAAGTTTAGTGAGGAAATGCCACTTCTCGGGGACCTGCCTGTGGGTTTGTCAGGAATTACACTTAGTCAGTTCTGTGCTTTTATCCTTGTTTGTGTGCAGGTATATACTGCTGTGTATGTATAATATACAGCAGTATATACAGTTATATATGAAACTATTTACTGTCGTGCATTATCTGCCTTTCCAGAAATTAGACGGCATGACAAGGTAAGACTGCATGTATGTGTTCTGTGTAATATGCACACACACGCTTTGAACTTTAAAAAGGCCACACAGCAGGGAGGCCTCAGACTGCAGTGTCTAGATTAGACGCAGAGATCGAGTTGGGCAAATCTGTGCTCGTGCAAGGCCGAAGTGCGCTGCGACCTTGTCCCGGACGCTTTCCTCAGTCCTCCCAAAGCGACCGGTGGACGTTACGAAATGGTCTATGTGGATATCTCAAACCGGGGTGAGTTCTGTGCCGTGGCGCTCCACAGCTCACGTTCACGGTGATCAAGAACCTGGAATGTGTGGCCTAATGGTGGCTGGCTCAGTTCCCAGAAGTAATTTCTGTTGAGCCTTTAAGCCCAGCACTTTGCAGTAACTGTTAGGTGAATAAAATTTAAATGTCATAGTTACATTTTATTGAGTCGACACATTGACTATGCAGGGAAATTTTTAAACTGGCGGGAATGGGAACTGCTGTTGGACCCTAAAAGTGGTACTGGTTCTAGCAGCATACCCTGCTCGTGCGTGGGTGAAAGTGGCGTCCGTTTCACGCAGGAATACGGCACCGCTCCTTAAGACTATTTGCGCTATGCAGGCCGACTGGGACTTGATGCCAAGGGAGGCAGCGGTGGTTGCCTTGGCAGCCAACAAAAGAATAATGCAGCAGATGTTACGTGTGCAGGGTTAGTGTGTGAGAACAAGACTGTTGAAATCCCTCACGCTGCCTGCGTGGGGAAATTCGGTTTGTGAGGGATTGTACAATTCAACTTCTTTTGTGGCAATCTATGTTTCATAAAATGACCCCCTCCCACTCCCTCCACATTAAGATATATTTTCAATCTTTGAATTTCAGTTTGTTTGCTGTTATACTAACAAGGTGTTGTGTCTGTTCCGCTGCAGACACCCCATTCTCCTCCACCATGGTTGGTAGGGGGAGTTTCCTTCTGGCTCTGGTCTGCTGCAGGCATCCAGGGCCCAGGTTCATCTGGGATTGGCCAGAGCTGCCCGCTCCGGATCCATGCCGACCGGCGTCGTGCCAGGCCAGACGGGAGCCAAGCCTTGGGGTGGCAGCCATGGAGTTGGACAGGCGCTCTTCCATCGCACATCCCAACCCTATACCTTCGCTTCCTGCTGAAGTGTGTCAGTTGCCATGGAGATGGACTCCACAGAACATTTCTTTGTTGCAACTTAGATTTTTTTTTCTTCCAGCTCCCACAACGAACCTTCCTACTGAGGAGCGTCTGACAGGAAATGAAGAAACGTAATCCAGATTTCAGGTCTTTGTTCAGTTCCTGAATCTCAGCAGTTAAGGCTGCTTTTCAGTCATTATTGTTTGCACAGGGATCGTAGCATAAATTTTTTTTTTTTTTGGTTTGTTTTTAAGCAGTTTATCATAGGCCTCCAAGATCTCCAGCAGGGGCTTCGTGAAACATATGGCCGCTGTACTCAGACGTGCCGTATCTTAGAAGATTGTAACTTTGAGGGAAAATGAAAAGTCAGGACCAGAAGGTTTTTTTTTTTTTTTTTTTTTTTTAAACTGACCCCATGACTTTTTGATGTGCAGCAGACTGGATAACATTTATGGCTCTTGAGAGTCGTGTTCTAGTCAAACTGACTCATTATTAGTGATGCGGATTGTGCAGCATCCGATTTTTTTTTTTTTTTTTGCAAACATAACCAGTCTGGGCATTACTTGCAGTCGCTCCTCAGCACAAATCTACTACGGACTTCTGTTAGTGATTGACATCGATACTCATGCATATTTTGCAGTTTGTGTACTTTCCTTACCTATTATGTATGTGTTGCACATGCATATTGCGTGACGTTGGTCGACAGGGCACTGCTGAAGCTTTGTTACTGCGAATTTTTCAGAAGAACTGTTTGAATACGGACTCACGATTGAGTGTTTTGTGACCTTCAGGCTTTTGCCTGAGAAGTTTTTTAGAGCATGAATTTTTTAGGGAATATTTTACTGACATTTGTGTTGAAATGGTTTAAATTTAACACATAGGTGTTTTTTGTGTGCCAACAGGGGGTGGGTGTGTGTGGGTGGGGGGGGTCTGAAGTGTTGTTGGTTTAATCGATTGAATTTTCTGTTTCTAATATTGCTAGCGCTGAAAATGTTCACTGTTGATTTAACTTCAGAGATGTATTTCCTACGGATTCAGTTCGGGTGGCGTATTGCGATTAAGTATCACCTTGCATCTGTTTGCATCTTACCTCTCATACCAGTGCACCTTTGTGCTTTCAAGTGAAAATAAACAGTAATCTTTTGATGACAGATCTTCCTAAATAAATCTTGCCTGACTTCACGTAACTCTACAGCTTTCAACAGTCGCTGACCTTCAGCTGCCCCTCTGTATGCAGTACGGAATGTGTTGAGTACTAAAGAGCATATGTTGCACAGCATTAAAAGTGGCCTTTTTTACAGATGTGTATTAAAGAGGAAAGGAGTGAGCCAGATTTCTGCTGTGCTTTCTAGTCAGTAAAGATCAGCACACTAGGTGAGTATGCAGAATGTTCACTGCCAGGGGCTACAGACAGTTAGTTTGGCAACTAGTTTGGATTTTTCAGCTTTCTTAATACCTCTGCAGTTACTGTAAAGGATACCACTACGTCGTGCTAGCTGCATGTGCTTAAGGAAGTCATGGCATCTCTGTGACCATTCCATGTGCCTCTCTTTTGGAATAACAGGTCCGTGCAGATGCTAGTCACGTGTGGGCAGCGGCCGTTTGTGATCGGCTGATGCCTTTCGCTCTCCTCAACAGAGATGAGGACACGTAATCTGCACGGGCTACTATCTGCCAGCAATATCCAGCCTGTATTAAGTCAGTGGATGTTGTATCTGCATGCTGGAGCGGCACCTGCTGCGGTGTACGTACAGATCTAAAAATTCATTGTTTCATATGGCGCTCACGGATGCTGCAAAGATTCTTGCCAGTTTTTGGGCCTTTATCCAATTCAGCTATGCCCTGGGAAAATGCTAGGTAACATAAGCTATAACCTCTTCTGTATTTGGATAGTCTGAGGCTGATTTATAGTCTTGCCTGGTATAGAGTTACAGAAAATAACACATGAATATTCAGCAGGATATCGCAGGAGCAGCTTGGCTCCTGAGAATGAAAATAAGAATTTCCAGAGAACAAGATTATGTAAAAATAGCTTTCTGCAGCACAGGGTTTAATTTGTGCATTTTCATTTGGAATATCGGGTGGCCTGGCACACACAAGTTTGTTGGGTTTGTTGGTTCCATAGCTTTGTAGGAGAACTTTGTGGAGTTGTCCATCCAGCTGTCTGTACGTCCTCTGAAGTTTTGCTCCTCGCCATGTGCGGCTTTTATTCTACTTGTAGCGTTGCAATTGTGTGCTTGGAAGAACATGGCAAACTAGCTGAAGAAGAGGCCCTGTTGGTACCACTTAGTGTCCAGGTGAAGGAGGTTAACCTGAAAAACTGACCCCTTGTTGCACGTTACACTGTATTGTTTATGTGTAAAACATCCTACTGTTTTCAGACAAAAAAATACTTTTCAATGAAATAACGCTGTAAAAATAAGGTGAAATTTGTTACTTTTACTGACATGTTTAACTGAGTCTTTTGTCTAAGATGGCTTACAGCGTCAGGCAAGCTTACAGGGATTTACCTATTTGAGCAGGGTGTTCCGAACAGAGCGAATCGGGGTAAGTACCTTACTCAAGTTGTATATCAGAAGCCGCGTTAAAACCGGGGACATTCAGACTGTAGAATAACCCCTACACTACCTGCTGGCCCCACAATGCCCAGTAATGTGCAGTTTCTACTGCGCCTTTGCAGAATATGACTAACCAAGGCCGTTCTTGAAAACCACTTGTACTTTAAAGGTCACCGTTTCTCAGATAAGATAAATACCAGCACATATTGTAGTTGTGGGACCTGGAGAAGCGCTGCCCTCATTACCATCCAAAAAGACAGAAGAGAGGACGTCATCTCTGTGGCAGGTCTTTTCTCCTTATTTCCCAGGCGATGTCATTATTCTGATGCCCCATACGTTTCAGAGAGACTCAAGCAGCCGCTCTGTTTGTCTGGGATAAACTGCTCAGGCTCCATCGAATTATAACGCGCTGCATGTGTCCGTAATGATCGCGGGGATGTCCCTGAACAATCTGCGCATCTTCCAGGGCCGTCACCAAGCCTGCGCAAACACACAAACAGAGGGGCCGGGTTGAATATTCCAGTTTGTGGCTGCACGCATCACCCTATTCAATCTGCTGCAATGAATGATTCCAGTATTTTCCGCTGACCTTTGTCTATTCAGTTGTTACTCTGTGGGAGGCCACCGACGCATTTTCTACCCTGTGAAAGGACCTCACTGCGCAAGGTTTGGCACGCAGAGGGAATAATTCCAGCCATACGTACAGCTTTTCTGAAAGACGGCTAAACAATACGCATATTCACCTCCCATTTGCTGCTGTAGCTTTTGATCCTCTCCCTGGGGACGTTCTAGTTTTTGCCTCCTACATGGTAAATATTTCCTTACCTTTCATTTAGAAGAGGTGAGTTGTAACGCATTAATCCCACGTGCAGATCTGTTATCCTATCTCAAGGTACTTCCAGCACGTATGAGGGTGTGAAGATGGAGAGATGTGGGTCCTAGTATGATATGAGTCCAGCAAGTTTGCAGTCAGAAGACGACTGGTCCTCGATACTAACCTGAAGCTGCAACCCCACGTGGACCTGTTGACCAAGACTTCCTAGACTGCCACCTGAGGTGTTTCCAGCCTTTCAGGGTTTTTGTAAGAGAAACTATCAGTTCTCATGTTTTTTTTTTCTCTTTCATAAACACTTGCCGTGTTTAAACCTTACATCAACACGTATCATCTCTGTACACACGTAAGAACGTGTAGTGTTGTGTAAATATGCTATTAGAATGCTGGGAAGACCCATAAGCAGTTAAAGCAGTTAATAAGCAGTTGTAGGCCCCAACACACTACATTTTTACAAAAGGGCTCGATTAAAGTCAGGATGGAAAGATGAATTTATGAATATCCACTCCTCAACACTTTCCAACAGCTACGTTTTCTTGGCCCAACTCTGAATATAGCAGGATTAAAACTTTAGAGACAGAGCATGTGTTAAAGGCATTACTGTATGTTAATATATCCCTGGTAACGGGTCTCTTGACTGAAATGCAGCAAATCATTTTTGTACTGAAGCCATGCGTAAGTGAGGAGGCTTGAAACCTCTTATTCCTGCATATTTTATTACAAGCTTATTTTCTGCATGCTTGAACCTCCCCGAAGCAACACTTGGCCCTCGTTGAGCTCATAGGTGGAAAAAAGTAATCTGTAAACCCCAGCTTCTAGTCTGGTGAAGACGAATGTGTTCAGTCAACTTTTACCTTGCGTCATCTTAGGTTATATGTCACGCAAAATGTTCCCTCTGTACGTGTTGCTCACCCGTCATCTGGCCCCAAACAGCTGTTGCAGCGAGAAGGGTGCCCGGAACAGGAGATGGAAGCCAAACATCTTGAACTCGGTAATTTCATTGTAATCGGGAAATGTGACCTGTGTATTTAGAACAGTGGACATGAGAAATGTGAACAGTTTCAGAGTTGGTGTGTTTCCTCATTAGGGGCGAAGGATGTGAGACATTTCCTTGCTACTGCATCGAATGCTAATAGCTTACCCTGCTCCCAGGGTACTTTCTGAGCCCGTTTCCAATAAGCGGCTTATAAGCGTGCCCACAAACTGCTGATTTGCTCAGGAATCAACGCAAAATCCATGCCGCTCTTGCTGCAATCCGCTGGTATTTTTCAAAGGAAATGTCTATAGTAAGAATATGATGCTTAAGCTCCGCTTGAGGGCTGCGACTGCAAAGCCTTCTTGGACTGAAAGACTAAGAATGACGCATGGGTGGGGCTCACATACCATCTTCCACATCTCTCCTTCCCCCTCACTGCTTCATACTTCTCATAATAGCTTGTATGGGGGACTGTGGATAACCCAGCTCACATTCAGACTAACCGTACAAGTTTTGTTCTTTGGACACCGGGAAGCCTGTTAATTCTCCATAAAGCTAAATGTGGCAATGTGTGACTAGATCGTGTCACATATGTTATATAAGGGAATGGAAATTACACGTCCCAAAATGTACGTTTTTGAGAGGTCATCAAAGAAGCCCTATGTTACTTCAGAAAAGCACGGCATACGTGCTGTAAACCCATAGCCGACAAACTCATCCTTTACGTGAGGTTAATGTAAAAATCAATAGACTCCATTAAGCCGTGTATAACTGCCAATCCGAATAAACCAGGAACTGGCCATCTTGGTATCTTAGAAAGGGCAGGGTGAGGGGCAGTGACAATTACCTGTGATGGTCTTCCTCACAGGTCAAAAAAGCCAGAGGCCAGATGCAGAAAGAAGCTGCGGCGTCCGGAGAAGATTGGAGAAAGCTCCTGAGATCATTACAGCAGGGGCCAATATGCAAGGCAGAGGAGGCCCAAGTTACAGAGTTAGGATGTGGAAGTGAAGGTAGGAGGTCAGGGTTTCGTTCTGGGGAAACAACCAAAGCCCCTTCCATGCTGACCAAGTAGAACGACTGGTGGAGTCACAGAGACAGGGGTTCGTTTGGGTCGGAACAAGGAGAGGTGTACAGACTCGGACGGGGGAGCGTTGACAGAGCGTCACGGGTACGCGGGGGGCTGGGGAGCCATTGTGAGCTCCTACCCATCCTGAGGCGGTGGCCTTGGAATATCTACCCTTAGGACGGTCTGAGGATGTCTTACCGTATATTCCAGTCATAACTGTTCCATTCTCACGTTGTGCAGTTGCTGACTCTATTCCTGGACCAGACCCCACACGTGACACAGAAACCCTACATGGAAAGTACCGTATTCAGCCATTTTGGTAGCCCCAGTCAGCTCTAACCAGCCGTGGCCAGCTTTCCAGTCCGACCTGGTGAAGCACTTGTGTGCGGGTGCAGTAAGACTCCCAAGGTGCTGGAGACTGTGAAAGGTTGTCTCACACCTTTTTGGGGCTGCTGAACAATTCCAGTTGCTTATTGTTAAATGACATGTATGACGTATGTACAGAGGCTCCACAACGTCTAAGATTTTTTGTTTGTACATCCAAATGCCGTTTGACCTCTAACACAAAGTCTTTTTATTTCAATAGTTCATTAACGTTCAACTATATTAAAATTACAAGTAAAATGACTGAAAATAAAAATATCGTCATCTTCACAAACTGTCAGTACCGTTCATTCTGACTTGCCACAAATGTACAATATTTCTCATTATTATCGATCACCAGCACTCAGGAACAGCAGACAGGCTGGGAACTCGGGAGACGAGACGAAATAATTGAGTCCCACGCAAGTATTGTGTCTGAGTGTTTTTTATTGACATCAGTCAGCCAGCTGCATTTGCTGTGTTAGATTGTTTAGCAAATAGATAAGTAAATGTAATGCAGTTAAGAATAAATAACCTGAAGAACATTGGCATCTCCAAAGGTTTGTAACTTGGCCGAAGAACCAGCGTAATGCAGCAAACGGAAAACAAAAGTTATCGGTAAGAGTCTTACATGTAACGTGACTTTTAGCGGTTTTATAGTTTGCTCGACGGAGACGCAGTGTTGAAATCCTTCCAAGTACTGCTGGTGTTCGTGAGAGGAGTGGAAGGAAGCCTCCGGAACATCCAGCTGCTGATGCTGCCAAGCAGGAGAATAAATCTGAAGCTGCAAAGACAGGAGTATGACAATAACTTGGAACATGTATAGTATGAAGCAAGGAAATAGTGGCATAAAACAGTTAAACAGTTAGAGAGCAATTTATTTACCATTTGACAAACGCACAACGGAAGAATTACTAGCGTAGTTGTAGTGTAATAACACAGTTGTATGTGTTTGGTGTCTCTCTTCACCTCCAGTGCATGAACGTTGTCAGACGGCTGCACTAAACCCGCCTGAGACCTTGCGACCAAACGCTGTGCCCCGAGGGAAACCTCTGCAGGTCGACAGTGTTAAAGATAGATCTCCGTGTCCCGAATGTAAGGGCGATGAAACACGGTAGGGGGTCCCACACCTGGCCTTCCCTTCAGTGTGGGTTAATGAGCAAAGCACAGACTGGTCACAAATGCTCTTTCTCAGGCTGACAGCCTGAAGGGACCGGGCTCGCGACGACTGGTAATGAATCACGTCGCCTCTGTTACCCCCCGTGGCCTTTTGGGAAACGGACGATCCGTCGGCGAGGCTGTCGACGCGAAAATCCCAGTTTGATGTTCCGCTCTGATGAACGGACGCTATCGTGCTCTCCCAGTCTACAACAAAGATGGATTTGGGATGGGGCTCTGTGGTACTGACTATTGGGCTCCTGTCTGAGTGTTTCCGTGGCAACGAACCGATCCGCCCATTGAAAATGCCTCCTTGTAACGTTCACGCTGGTGTCAGAAACGTGTCTGAAGTTGGATTCAGTAACTCGAACGCAGTCATATAAAAAGCGTTTGCTCCTTCGAGCCTCTCCTGCCTCTTCCCCCTGCCCCGCTGTGTTGGGAGTACAGGCCTGTGAAGCCCAGGAGGAAGACGAAAGACGTACCCCTAATTATTAGTGTGCCGCCGAGGGCGAGTCCATCACATTAATCCTGGAAGACTTCATCCGCTGCACTCCACGCTGCTCATTTGCGAGCTTTTAAACGGAGGCAAGTCTCCGACGTGAGTGTGTATGGAGGATATTGCTGGTAATTTGTGCAGAAATGTGAGGCACATTTGATTTTGAAAATCCCTAAAGTCTGTATATGACACATACAAAATGTTTTGTTTTTTTTTTTTTTTTTTAATTCCTCTTGAAATGTTTGTCTGGAGCCCTATAAGGACAATAATTTTTGATTCATACGTGTTGCTCACATACGTTACTGCATTTGATTTCTTCCACCCTGAATTCATTTGCGGTTTCACAGTGGGGCTGTTGCTGGTAAGCAGCCTTCCCGCTTTCAGCTTTTCTGTCACACATTTTGTTGTAGCGTATAATTCATATTATTGTCATATTATTTATTCATTTCCATTTTGTAGACGTTCTCCACAGTCCAATTTGTGCAATACTTGTTAAGCTGCATGTCCACGTCAACACACTTGGCAAGGATGTTACCCCCCTCCCCCCACCCCTGTTTAGACACAGGCCTCGTTCCCTTTTGCCTTTTTACACTTTCATACAACAGAATTTGTATAAAAGGCTGCAATTTGTCTATTGTTAGGCGAACGCCAGCTCGCAAAACAGAAGCCGTCCGTACTGTGCAAAGTGTCATAAGTTTTGAAACATCTTTGCTTCCTTCCTTCAGCGTGTGACAGAATCTACAGTGCAGCGAAACAAAGGACTGGCTGACGCAGCGTCGCCGCCTTGTGAGGAAATCTATCGGGAATGAACCCGATGTCAGTAAAAAATATCCCAGGGCTGCAGGACGAGGTACGGCAAATAATCGCGGACAGTGTTTACGTGTCGTACCCGTGTAGGTATAAGCAGCTTCAGCTCATACGTTCCTGAGGAAAATACACAATGTGACGCATCAGATGAAATGCAGTATTATATTGTTGTTATTTCGCCTTTGCGCGACACCATTTGTGCACATATCGACTGATGGTAGTTCATGTGTGTGAAACCTCTCCGTAACTTTGCTTTTCTAGAAATTGCCCCACTTTGCTGTTATGATGTTCTCCTCTCCCAGTGAAATGAAAATAGTCAGGCAGAAGCCGAATGCTGGATGCAACAGATCGTGAAGGAACGCTGAACACGAGGCCCGATCGTCCCCTGTTGTTTGTCTGGGCTCAGGTGGACCACATGCTCCACCTCGGAAAAGATCTAAAATGTGAGTGTCCTAAAGCGGCCCAGTCAAAGTCCTGATCTCAATCCCGCTGAGGATCCGCAGCTCAATTTGAAAACTGCCGTCCGCGTGCCTCAACCAACCAACTTCAACAACCTGCTGCAGGTTTGGCAAGATGGATGGGGAAAAGCACCTCCCGAAACGGCGCGCAAAGCTGCTACAGACTCTCCCCAAAAACAACGTAACAGGGGTCTCTGCAGCCAAGTGTAGCTTTACTTAGTATTAATGTTGTGGGGTTTCAATATTTATTTCAGTTATTCATTCTGTTTAAAAAATATTGGCAAACCAAAACTTACTTTGGGTCTGACAATTTAGTGTTGTAGCATATTAGTAAAAAAAAAAAAAAATCAGTCAAGTCCATAATATGCACATGTATTTGTAATCCAGGCAATGTTAATAACTTTCAAGGGGTCTGAATACTTTTGTAATGCACTGTGTACAGCGTTATAACAGAAATGCCTGTGCTTGGCAGCGTTTCTCCTGGTTTGCAGTNGGGTCTGAATACTTTTGTAATGCACTGTGTACAGCGTTATAACAGAAATGCCTGTGCTTGGCAGCGTTTCTCCTGGTTTGCAGTTCTGCAGCACAATGGGAGATTATACTGGGGGGGGGGGTTCATGACTCCTTCGAGTGACAGGTATGTAAATTTGCTCTCAGCAAGATGCTCAGTTGCTTCCAACTGTGCCCGTGATGCTCGGACTCTTCTGAGCGAGTTTCTTGGCTGCTCCTGGACACGCTCTCGACCGACGTCGTCCATCTCGCCGTCCTTGCTCCGGTGGGCTGTGAGAACTGTGCCAAGAAGGTCGCCTTGTAGTTTGGTGGCACCTGCTGCAACACGTCGGTCCTGTCGGGGAAAAGGCTGCTGTGGTGAAACACAGAAGACTTTGCTAGATGCCCCTCTGGCTGCTGTTGTAGTAGTCTATCGGTTGTTCTTATTAGCTGCACGTTATAGTTTTACACTGTTTAATAGCGCTCAATGTTTATTAAAACGTGTGGAAGAGCAGCTCACTTTGCTGTGAGACAACAGAAAAGAGAATCCCTGCTTTAACGTGCTTTGCTGTCACTTCCAGGGACCAAGGAAGGTCCAGCTTTGACACTGACGTGTTGAACATCCTCTCAGCACCAAGGGCAGCATTGGCCTAGAAGTGGGCATAGTTTGGAGTCGGTGTGACGCACTGGAGTCGGTGGAGTTACATAAGCTTTCAGGGACAATTACGCTTTTGTGTCGGATCTGTCAGGTCTTCTGGAGAAGATGTGTTCTGAGGGATTTAACACCGTGAAATAAGAGAAAAGTCTTTTTTTTAGGTGCAGTTCTGTAGTTTTGTCAGGTGTCACGTACGTTGATGCCTTCAGTGCCGTTCAGCTCCACCCCTCAGGGAGACAAAGGCTGTTGCCCAAGTGCGTCCTGGTCTTGCAAAGCTTCCTCCACACTTCCTGGGGGGTGAAAGTCAGAGGTGTGGGTGTTTGTTCCTGCAGGAAGCTGTGGTAATGTGTGCCTCACGGGTGGCGGAGGGGCAGAATGGCTGATGAGCGGCGGTGTGAGAGAATCTCATTAGTCAGGAATACGGGAGGCACTCGGGGAGGGGGACAATGCTGGGGGGATGGAGCAGGAGCAACGGGGGGCCGGATTAGTCGGGCACGTCGGAGCCACGCTTTACATATAGTTGATGGAACCGGCAGGGTGTGTGGGGGGTTGGCGGCACCGGGTCATGCATCTTTAATGGATCAGACTGTGTTGGGCCTCTGTGGATGTGAGACCAGGGAAGGTGGTCAGCTGTCCCCCCCCTCCTGTAGGTCCTCAGCCAAGGTCCCAAACCACAGCTGACACCAGCAACTCCGCTCCCTCGCAAGATGTTTCTGTGTCGATAGCTTTTCAACTCACTTTCTTCTGCTCCCAGACAGGAAAAGAGCAACAAAACGTGAATCCTGGCCCTTTGCTCCTTAACTGTACTTCTCCTTAACCTGGAGTCAAGTCTATACATGTAATTTTTCAGTGGATCCCTTCAGGTTTCGCAGCTGTTATTCCTCCCACAGGAGTGCAGCAGTATTGCTGTTGTCGGGTCAGCTGGCACTGCACCGGGCCGTCTGGGCCGCACACACGGCGGTTTCTGACAGAGGTGGTGAGCGGTGGTCACTCCGCACGTGCAGGGACCCGGCTTGGTAGTAGATATGTTGTATTGTGTAGAAACTGTCGTTGAACGCTGCAATAGATGCACACAACTGTCTGGGAGCAAACATACCGAGAACTGGTGTTCCCCCCCCCCAAACGGTCCCGAACGAAAGGTATCGGGGGTTCAACCCAAAGAAAAGTTCTTTTTGTTGAAGACTCAACTCACTTGTCAACTGATTATTAGAGGTTCAGTTTGGAAAGAGCTGGTCGAAAGAAAATGTCGATCGGCACAGGCTGCCTTTGTAAAATTGAAAGTCCGGGTGGTTTCGTGGCCTGAAGCTCTTTCTCTCGGCCGTCGGAGGGGCTGCATTGTGGAGGAAGAGGCTGGACTCTGGGTATCGGCTACACTTGAGAGCTCAGTGTAATAACATCTCTCCTCAGCTACCTCCCTGTCAAAGCATGACCCGAGCAGGAAGAACTGTGACATATGAAGAACACAAATTCACCCGTAGAAGATGCACTTTACTGTTTCAATACAGGAACTAAAATGGCAGTCCGGGGGTGCAAGTCCCAGGGCAGCCCACCCGTCCGGGTCATTCTACTGTGTGGACGCGTTTGTAGCCACGGTCCTCAAGGATGAAGTAGAGGTTGAGGGTCAGCTGGTCCAGTGTCGATACTGAGCGGTTATCTGTTCTCAGCTTCAGACGGCACCCAGAGGGAATTCATCTATGGGCTTCCCAGGTGGCACTGGTGGTCCCAGTGGAGCTGTGATGATGCAGAAAGGCAAAAAGAGAAAGGAACTACTGACGAGAACTTCACCGATGGACAACTACTGGCCAGCAAGAGTTTAATAGCGGGTTTTGAAGCTGTATTTGAAAATAGCAGCAGAGGGAGTGAAGCACATTTCAGGTTGGTTTCAATATGAGTTGAAGTTTGGTTAAGCTCCTCTTTAGGACTAGTGATTTGTCATTAGTTAACTGCCTTCTTCTTCAGCACCTTCTGCGTTTGTCACACCGTCCACGACGTGGGCCAGCAGTCCGGTGCGGGGAACTCGCATTCGCAGTTCACCGGAGCCTCCTGCGGCAGCACAAACGCGGAATTGAGATATCGCTGTACAGCCCGCCCCCCAGGCACCCACACCCTCCTGACCCCAGTAACCCACCCCAGCTCTCTGTGTTCGCAGAGGTCCATATTTTAAAGGTGACTCATGACCACATTCCAGCGCAGTCGTCTGTGAAGCTCAGCAAAGCGAATGCTGATTGGCTGAAACCCCGATGCTGTGAAAGAGCGGTCCGCCGGCTGCGGGGGGAGGGGGTGGCTACATGGGAAATGGCGCTTTCTAAGCATGGGCAAAGTTTGGGACACATTTGCATCTGTAAGGAGCTTTAAAGTAAGAAAAGGAAAAGCATGACTGGGGGGGAGACTTTGCCGGGTGCTGAGAAGCACCGTCTTCCCTTCACAGCCAAACTATTATCCCGGCGTTGCCTTTCAGGGGCCTCTGAAAAGACCTCTTTGTGGGGGTGGTCCAGCTAACCTTATTCATTCATTTTTAATGGACAGCAATGCCTTTCATCCCATCCGTCTGTTCAGTGGAACATCTTCTTGCCACCACTTACCTTTCGTCACCTACCTTCCAGCCCCATCCTGCCCGTCTATTTCAAGGTGAGCACAAGCGCCTGATAAGTACAGATCAGTCCATTTCCTGCAGACGGATTTATCCTTGTAAATTCAGTCAATTGTAGTCATTTATGACATTAATAAAAGAGCGGCCTTGAATGATGGGAAACGAAACGAGTGTCACTGATGAACACCGAGAAACTTGGCAAATATTTTAAAGGTATTAGCAGTTAACATGTGGCTGGTTGATAGATTCCTACATAATGGTTATAACAGTTGTTCTCAGGATGTTCACTCAATTCCCAGGACAGAGAGCTCTGGTGGAGGGAGAGCAGGATGCAGACACGTAGGGTGTCCTGTCGGACGGCGCCGGGTCCGGAGCTGCTCCACAAGCGACGGTGTGGAATGCAGGCCGTGGAGCCGGAGCAAAAGTGAGCTTTACCACGTCCCCCTGCCTCGTGACCACACACACACACAGAGAGAGAGAGAGAGCACAGAAGTGTAAAACGGAGTAAAGTAACCAGACCCGACGTGTGAATTCAGACACACCAGCAGGATTTCACAGGTGCCGTCCAGGTTCCCATGTTCAGAAACAGAGCTGGGGCTGAGAATCTATCCAATTCATTTTGGTCGTAACTCCAGAATCGCGTTCACCACGGTCTATAAAAGCTTGATACTACGCACATCCTTTGATTTATGTAGTGTTGTGTTCGTAGATGGAGCTATAATTTAAAAAAAAAAAACTTTTTTGCCCACATAATGGAGACATTTTGTCAGATTTAATCCAACTTGTTACTGGATCTTTCGCCTGAACAGCTATAAAAATATACAACCTGGCGTTTTAATCCCCGGTTTTATATGTCAGTGCAAAGAGGGTCTGAGGACGACGGTTCCGCATTCGAGTGAAACGTGAGCACCTGGTAACAGCCAAACAGTTCAGTGCAGTGGAGCCCTGAGTCTGTTAGGGCTGCCGGTTTATGTTCAGGTCAAAGAGTTTAATAGACAACATTCTGGAACTTTCCAAAAAGCCGTTTGCATTCGAGGCTGGAACTTGACACCGTACGGGGAGCTGGGCCTCGGGAAGATGCTCCGCACAAGCAGTGCAGCGATGATGTTCTCGCTGGACTCCTGTCCACTGCGGGCAGCACCTCTTTCATCGCCATCTCTTCCTGTGGCACTGATACAATTTCCTGCTCGATCACCAGTTATTCGCTGGGGGCAGGAGGTCATGCAGAGCAGCGCAGCAAGGCAGACACACACACACACACACACACACACACCCACCCCGAAATCCCAAACTTCCCACACACACTGAAATTCCCAGAACTTTCTCCCCGCAGGAGGACCGATCGGCACACCTGGTTAACAGTCACCCTGCAGGTCTGAAAAGCAAAGCCCCACTGAGTCCCGCACAACGGCGCCCCTTCCTGTCAGTAAACGGAAGAGCAGTCCACCCCAGTCCACCCAGACCTAAGATGGACTCCGTTCGGCAAGCGGCAGTAAATGACCTGTATAGCTTACACGCGTGCCATCCATCCACAAGATCTATATTGATTTCTACAATCTACGGAAAGCTACGGAAAGGGACTTGAAAAAAATCAGCTTATTCAGCAAATCTGGGAAAGAGCATCAATTGCAGGAAAAGATACTAATGGGAATAAATATTAAAGGGAAGAAGAAGTACATGTGGACGTTGGTGTCAGCAGGCCCAGCGGAAGGAGCGCAAACCCAGATGAAATACGACGTTGAGGGGGTGGGACGGCAGTGGGGACTGGGGGGGCTGCTAAATTATGGCCTAAAACGTGGCTGTTGCATCAGTGTTGGGGGATGACGGCCAAAGATTAATGGAAACGTAAAGTATTTCCATATCACTCTGTCGCACGGTTCCGTTCCGCTGAGGCAGCGACTGGCTGGAATACGTGACGGGGGGGGATTAAGCCCCCCCCGATGGGACGGCCCAGCCTCAGGTGACACACTCAAGTAAACAAAGATGTCCTCACGCTGGTGCACTCGGGCCCCCGAGGCGTTTACCCCCTCCTGAGCGGTTATATGGCCGCCGTTATTGAGCCATTAGTCTGGCTGTGAGGCCATCAGTGCTGATGTCAGGGGAGAATGAAACAGCAGCTGCTGCTTCGTGGACCGACCCCCTGTGGCTGTTAGCTCACCTCGTAGCACATGAGACTGTTTATGTCTTGTACTGGTTGAGGTTAAAAGAGAGACCACGGTCCACACGCTGACGTTCCACAGACCTACGGTAGTTTTTCCCCCTTTTTTTTTTTTTTTTTTTTTTTGGGCTTCACTCGGTTGAAATTCTTGCACAAAATGTGTAATTGGCACAAATATTGACTTGGGACACAGTGGATGGGGAGGTGCTGGAGGAGAGGAGGACTGTTTGAGAACAGCAGCAGTGCCGCCTGGTGGAGGCTGCAGGGCAGGAGCTGTTCCAGGCACGTTGCACCTCAGCCGGGCGAGAACCGCCGCCCCTGCTGGAAACTGCAGCACTAGACAGGACCGGTTGTGGAAATGGGCGTGCCTGTCGCCGCGTGGGACTTTGTCACTTGCGTTGTACTTTCAGGCTGTCGCGCTGAGCCGAACAAGCGACTTGCTGCAGGGAGTCTTAACCTCATCTGCTGTGGGCGAAAGCCTCGGAGTCCGCGACAGGAATTCGGCATAAGGCTTCAACACAAGACCATTGCTCAGACGCCCAGGAAAAGTTCTTACTCCCACCACCCAGAATGCCTGCTTAGACACAGCCTTTTATTCTCAGGGTTGTGGCTTCAAATCCTGTGTGGGGCTGTAACTCTCTATCAGTTTAAGCTGTGTTTCTGTGACTGTCCAGCTGAGAAGGTACAAGTGAGGTGTTTGAAGCACTGTCTCCCGGGCAGCGGTGTGGTGTAACAGGTAAGGAGCTTGACTCCTAACTGTGAGGTCCTTGGTTCGATTCCCGTGGGAGATAAGGACGGACTGTGTACCTGAGCCTGCTGCTGCCTGCAGCGCTAAGGATCTGTTGGTGTGAGTGGTGGAGTGTGAGGTGTTCTGGAGTGAGTGTGGAAATGGGGAAAAAAGTGGCCCCTCTAGGGGCCTATTTATTTAGCTAAAGGACATTCATTCTAAACTTGTGCTTTATCTAGTTTTCTTTCTCTTCCTGCCTCTCACTCAGGGAGTCTTACACACTTATTCCCACCACAACCCACCTTTACCAACTTACCTGAAAGGTACCCATGGTGTGACTCATCTGGGACTCAAACCCCCAACCATCCGCTCCCGAGAGCAGCACCTTGACTGCTGCACTACACAGGGGTGTCTGGTTCGCCAGCTCTTCCTTCAGCACTTTACCATTAAACTGCAATGGGGAGCCATTTTCTAAAAGACTGTCAGCAGCTTCAGCCACTGCTAGTTCAGCTCTCAACCCGCTGGACCACAGAGGGGCTGTGAACTCAGGCTGTTGTAAACACACCTGGTACATTTGAAAGGTCTCAGTGTCAGAGAATTTAAAGTGAAAGACCCTGTATGGAGAGACTTGAACCCGTAACCCACACAGCGGCAGTCTGGCTTCAGACGCACTCGGCCACAGGCAGTCAGCACGTCTCTTTCTCCTGTGTGAAACTTTTCAGCGTCGGTTGAGAAGAAGCAGTAGCAGCACCAGATCTCCTCCCTGCTGAAGCACCAGCGAACCGCAGACAAACCGCAGTGTGAAAAGCAGAAACACAGAGGCCATTAAACAGTCCCGCCAGAGACCTGAACCCCTGACCTCCTGATCACCTCAACCACCAGATCACAATGGACCTCCTCAGCACAACTACAGCAGCCAGAAACTCTAACCGTCTTTGTCACAAAGGATATAGAAACGAGTCTGTTTTTTTCTTCTCCCAAATTTACTGGCAAAACTGAACATTGCGTTTTGGTTTCTTAAGGACACTGAGACACTCGTCCAAAATCGGCTCAGCGGGATTATATCCAAGCACACAGCGAGACAACACGCACTACCATTTAATCCACACACACCTTCCAGAAGTTGCTGAGACTTATTTTTATAGGTCAGGTGAGGGTCTTCAGGTTAGCATCTGTCACTATTGTCGCCACCATAGTAACACAGCTTTGTCTCCTCCCCACATGGCAGCTCCCCGATGTCTCTTGTCAACAAAGATGGCCGCCGCCGCCGCCGCGTCACCCGATCCAGTGAGTCGACTCGGGCGGAAACACGGTGGTGCGGCCCGGGGCAGAGGCAGGAGCTCCACGCAGACAGGTGAGGACAGAGACCACGTGGCCTCGCTGGGTCCCTGAGGGGGGGGTCAGTCCCGAAAATGACAGGTCCTCAGTCTGGAACCGGGACTCTCCAGCAGTGTGAGGTGTCACTTTCTCCTCCACGTCCACAAGGAAATATCGTTTTCCTCGGTTGAATGGGCTAGTTTGGCGGGAAGGTGGGGGGAACTGAGCTCTAGCTGCGATCGGCCTGCCTGTCATCCTTCTGTCATGTCTGTATCTCTGCCCCACATCTGAGGGCTGTGGAGACTCGCTGCTCCCCCACCGTGATATAAAGCTGCTTGTCTGTTCCTCCAAAAGCAACAAACAGAGTAAACAGAGGAGTAGAAAAGTCCAGAACATTGGAAAGGGGGACAGTTCTGGTCCAGAGCATTGAAAGGGCCCCTTCAGGACCTCAGTAGGCGTTTCGGCACGCAGGTACGTTTCCCGCTCTGACCGTTAAGGTGTTAATTCTCGGCCAAGAGAGCGAATAAGACATCTTATTTCTGAACGGCGGCAGCAGGACGACTGAGCGTCCAGCCGGCGTCCGAGTGGGAACTAAAGCTGTTACGTAAGTTCCGCTCGCACACAGAAAGAGCAGTTTTAACCGTCCCTCACCTCAGCGCCCAGGGGGGCAACGGTCACCTTGTCATCCTGCCTTAAACAGAAGCAGACAGAGACAGAAGGGATGTACAGTAAACAGACAGCATGGCGACACTGACAGAGCAAACAGGCGAATAAACAAACAGATTAAAAAGATAAAAGAGACGCAGATAAATAAAGAGACGCTTAATGAAGAAGGTAAGAATAAAGGGTGAGTGGTGGAGCTGTGAGGAGATCAGCAGATGGTGGAGGGGCTGAGATCCCCCCCCTTGGGATTCTTCTCTCTCTCACACACACACACACAACTTGTCCATTTAGACTCCAGTTTGGTTAAAGAACCAAAAGCAGAAGCAGTTCTCAGCAGAAAGAGGCATTTATTATGAAAGGGAAAATAACTTTACATTTTACCTCTTCAAAATGAAGAATACAGATAAATAAAGCTTCATTAGAAAGAGATCAAATAAATCACTATATATATATATATATATATGTTACATTTTTACAAAGCCGATATTTACAGGATAGTCGTTCTGCCCTTTTTCCGTTGTGACAGTGAAAGTGCAGCTCAGGACAAATGGTCCCCACAGACACTTCCACTCCAGTGCATCTCCTTCCCACAGCGATGCAGGACCCACCTTCACACTCAGCCTTAGTGTGCAGTGTAACAGCGCGCACGACCCCGGGGGACCGGCCGGGCCTCACAGTCGCGATTCTCACGCAATTAAGGCAAAACCGTTATTATTATAACGTTATTATAACAACCGAATTATTATTCTCGTTATTCTCGACGCTTCAACGACCAGTTTCTGTCTGCTTTCCAGGAAGGCCTCCTAAAACCTCAACTACTGGGTGTGTGGGGGTGCGGCAGCGCCCCCCGGGGGCTCCTGTGCGACACAGGAGCACAGAGGAATGGGTGCAAAGCCGAACTCGGGCCTCACCTGTCACGGCCACAGTGGGACGGGACTCGTAATGACCGTTTACCGGCGAAACGGCGGTCAGATTTCAACGCCTCACAGTTACGGGGGTCCTAAAAAAGGTCAGTATTCACATGCAGGTTGGTGGGAAGCTGAACTGCGACAAGTGTCATGTTCACTGCACCTCTAAGTAGGTGACAGGTTCCCGCATGATGAAGCCGCCTGCAGACGCCAGTGGGGGGGGGGGGCGGAAGACGCGCTGAGGAAACCGCCCTGGTCGCTCGCTGAAAAAACACCGAGTCGCGAGCAAGTCGAGTTCCGGCGCCGGGGGGGAGAATCAGTAAAAATGTGCGCTTGTTGCAGAGTTCGACAGAAGTGTGGAGTCCAGGTGTGTGGTGAGGCAGAGGCAGGTGGACGACAGACCCCCTACAGTGATCACCCCCCGGGAGCCACGGGGGGGGGGCGGGGGGTGGCGGCGGCAGCAGCAGCAGCTCAGCAGAAGAAAATTTCCCCGTCCGTCCGAGGCTCCTGGGGGAGCAGCAGCTCTGGAAGGTACAACAGGGGACAGTGAGGGACAGTGAGGGACGGTGAGGCACAGTGAGGAACAGACCCCCCCACGACTCGTACCGCAGCAGTACCGAATGTTGTTACCGCACAGCAGCCGCTCCGCAGGGACCCGAACCCTCAACCCTCCGGCTACAAGCAGAGCTCTTTGCTGCTGTGCTACTGGCTGCCGTTCATTTTCACTCGACGCACCTCACGCTCCCGTCCCCCTCCGGGCCTCGGGCGACGTGTTTTTACCGTGTACCGCGGTAAGCCTGTGTCGCTGTACCTCCTGACTGCGGGACGCTGCCTTTGCCCTTCTTCTTCTTCTTGTCCTTCTTCTCCTTGGCCTTGGGCAGCGGCAGGAGTCTGCTGAGGTTCTGGCCCTCGCTGCCGCCGGCTGCCTTGTGACTCGAGCTCGAGGAGAAGAGGTTCAGGCTCCGCCCCTTGCGCTTCGAGCCCACGCGCGTCAGGGAGTCCCGCCTGGGCGACGAGGACAGCTCGCACTCGCCCGGCTCTCTCTCCAGGGAGCTCGTGCTCTGGAACCTCAGGGAGTCGTCTGAGGTGCTGGACGGTGTTCTGTCCTTCCTCTTGCCCTGCAGGCACAGCGAGAAGATGAGACCCTATCGCAGACGGACCCGACGGAAACGCCCCTCCCAGGAGCGGCCGACGGGAACGGCGGCGCTTCACCTCCGCGCATCTCGTTTGCTCCATCTTCTCCGCCTCCCTGTTGATGGCCTCCCTGTCCCTGTCCAGCCTCCTCTGCGCGTCCCTCAGCCTCTCCAGGTCTCGCTGGTACTCCTCCTTGCGCTCCTGGAGCTCCCTGCGCGCCTCGTCCATCTCCCGCTCCAGACGCCGCGTCTCCTCCTCCTGGGTCCGGAGCCGCGCCTCGCGAGCGGCCAGTTGACGCTCCCGCGCCTCCCAGTCTCGCTCGCGCCGCCGCCGCTCCTCGGCGTGAGCCGTCTGCTGCTTCTGCAGCTCGGCCGCCTCCTGCCGCTGCTTCTCCAGGCTGCGCTGCTTCTCCTGCTCCACGAGGGAGCTGGGCCGGGAGGCGGGGCGCGAGGGGGGTCTCTCGCTGAGCGCCTGCCGCTGGTCCTCCATCATCGCGTCCTGCTGCACCACCACCACCTGGGCGACACAGGGCCGGCCGGGGTCAAAGGTCACGTCGCCTCACGACAACACGTTACGACGGCGTGTGCGCTCAGCATCACTGCGAGGCCCGACCGTGTGTGGAAAACCGTCTCCCAGGAACAAGCGTGGGAGGTCCTGAAGCCCGCAGCCAGGCGGCCGGTCGGGGGTCTTTACCTCCAGTGAGCTCAGCAGGTCGTACAGGTGGGTGACGCTGTGCAGCAGCTGCTGTGGGAGGGACAGGAGGGACACCAGTCACCAACCGCGACTGCGGACTCGCTCTCCGTTTGCGCTACAGAAGCTCTGTGATCCTCGCTGGACTCGAACCTACGACCTTCCGGTAACAAATTCCACCGCGTAGCCCAGTGTGTTCCAGCGGCCCGGGCTGCACCTTATTATTCACGTTTTTATACCGATCCTATTTACTCTCTAGTCTTCGCTCTTCTCTTGTGTTACTCTTGTGTTGTACCTTCTTCTCACTCACACGTTTATTGCAGTGGAACGGCACACGGGGGCCACGTCGCCGAGACCCCGCACAACGGCTGGAAAAAGATCATTTCTGACAGGCGCGGCGGAGCCCGGGTGTCGGATCCGCTCCCACTTCCCCTGTAGACCTACCTCACTGTTCCACTTGAGGAGCAGCGGCACAGAGCCATCCCCGCCCTGAGGAACACACACAGCGGACACATTACTGCGTGAGTGTGTGCGTGTGTGTGTGACTGTGTGTGTGTGTGTGTGTGAGAGAGTGAGTGTGTGTGTGTGTGTGAATGAGTGTGTGTGTGTGTGTGTGTGACTGTGTGTGAGTGACTGTGTGTGAGTGAGTGTGTGTGACTGTGTGTGACTGTGAGAGTGTGTGAGAGTGTGTGTGTGTGTGTGTGTGTGTGTGAGAGTGTGTGTGTGTGTGTGTGTGAGTGTGTGTG
>UFQX01001221.1:0-92508 GCA_900497675.1 Arapaima gigas | reverse complement strand
ACACACACTCACACACTCACTCACTCTCACTCACTCACACACACACATTCACACACTCACTCACACACAGTCACACTCACTCACACACACACACAGTCACACACTCACTCACTCACTCACACACACACACTCACTCACTCACACACATTCTCACACTCACTCACACACACACAGTCACACACTCACTCACTCACACACACACACACACACTCACTCACACACACACACNTCACACACTCACTCACTCACTCACACACACACACTCACTCACTCACACACATTCTCACACTCACTCACACACACACAGTCACACACTCACTCACTCACACACACACACACACACTCACTCACACACACACACTCACTCTCACTCACACACACTCACACACATTCACACACTCACTCTCACACACAAACACACACACACTCACTCTCACTCACTCACTCACACACAAACACACACACACACAGACACACACAGAGCGAGCGAGGAGAGGGCGGGGCGGGAGGCGTGGCGTTGCTGGTGTGGCGGCGCGAGCGGAGGGGCTCGCGGAGAGCGGGGTTTGACTGCCTGACGGCGCGCGCGAGAGGAATCCGCTCCGTGACGCCGCGGCGCTTCTGCTACTGAACGGTACGTTTCGCCTCTTTTCTTCCGCAGATCTGCGCTGAATCCGCGGCGCAGCGGGGAGTCGCGTCCGTCTCAGTCTCATGGCAACCAGGGATGTTGCGGGTATCGGTGCCGCTCGGCCGAGTGGCGACGAAGCGGCCCGGAGAGAAGCATCTCACTTGTCACCAGCCTTTCAGGGTCAAGCAGATCCCGCAGACGTGCGTTTGTCTGACAGAAGATGTTGTTCGCGAGTGACGGACTCTAGTTGTTATTCTCGTCATCCGTCACGCGGACACTTCGGGCTCCCGGGTCCTCTTTCTACCACCTTCCTCATTTCTTTACTTATTTACATCAATTCTGCACAACCCGCCGCACGGAACAGATCTTATTTCTGCTCGTTGTTAGACGAGAAACAGCGTGTGACGTTTTTCACGTATGACGGTGGTGCCGGTGACACCGCGCGTCAGTGAAGGTGTCGCAGTGATTTTCCCGCATATGTAATACTGTTCGGTGGTGTTTAGCGCAGGCAGGAGTGTAAGATGGTCGGATGGCGATGGTTGTGTTGTCCGTCATTGCCGCCGTATAATTATGAAATTATTTGAAGAGGGATTTTAACTGCAGGTTAAATGGCCGCGGTTTCCATATATCCGTGAGAAGGAACGCGCGCAGGGCCTGAGAAGCGCCGTACCTGGCAAACCCGACGTGACATCGATGCGCCTGGTGCAGCAAAGTGCGTGGCGCCGCAGCCCGGTGGGGCGACACACCTTCCCCACACCTTTCTGTGGAGCTTCAGCCAGAGTTCGAACCTGAACCGCGACCCCTGGTCCCTTCGCTCCGACACTTTCTTCTCCCTCCAGATCTCGGTGTGAAGACTGTTCGCAGTGTCTGTCTGTCTGTCCGCTTTAGGGGTAAACGGGGGGACTTTGGCAAGAATCATGCTGAAAAGTGTTTGCAAATGTAACGTTTTCAGTTTCCCCTTTTTTACTCTTCAAACATTTCTATTTTCTACTTCAATTTCTTATCCTTTGGAAGTTTCTTGGTACATTTTGCATGGTTGTCTGAGCCCAAACAAATGCATTACAACAGGGAGCAAAAACATTCCCACCCTGGTAACCCCCCCAACCGTTACAATCTTATTAGTAATAGTCTGCCCCCCAATACAGTCCGGCCCAGGTCCCTGCACGGTGTTACAACTAGCACAGCTCATAATGCTTGTTACTGTGGTATCGCACCCTTCTGACCGGGGTCTGTTCTGCCACACAGTGGAAGCTATTGTGAAATTATTGTGTGATAAGTGACAGTAACACAGAACAGGCCCCTGACCTGGCAAAGTCATGCTTGTGACTTGTTTATTTTCTTCTCCCCCCTCAGCAAAGTGGTAAGACACACAGCTCATTAGGCACAGCGCCGACCCACCAGACCACTGGTGGCCCACGTGAGGACGCGGAGCGTAGGGAACCTGCGAGGGGCGTCACTCACACATCAGTAACTCGCTCTGGCCTTAAGGAAAGCTGAGGTTTAAGCAGTGAAACGCCGTCATGGCAGATGTTCAGATGTTAACCTGTGGATTCTGTCGAGCTGAAAACCAGTGATGGGAAAATGTGTGGGCGATGTGGTAGTTTGGAATGAATGCCACTTATTTCAGTGTGGGCTGGAAAAAATGCCGGCCGCTTTGGTTAATGACATTCCGCAGCATTTTTTAAAGATGGAACCAATCCTAACGTTGTAAATCACCCGGGACAAAGGAATCAGCTAAATACCGTAAAGGATGATGACAATAATAATTCTGCTGTGTTACGGTGTCGCTGTGCCTCGTTTCGGTGACACCTGGGGTGCGGCCATGTTGAAGCAGCATCTGTTCACGTTGACCCGTTGACGAAACGCTGTATACGTGAGCCTCGCGGAAGGGGGCTGAGAGCCTCTCGTTGTACACGGTCCCTGGTGATGACAAAACAAACCCGCTGCGACCCACTGGTGACGCTTTGCTGTGGTGCTGCTCTGTGTGGTTTATGTTGCACATTATCAGGTTCTGCTGATGTGTTTTAAGTACGCTTGGTAAGTGCTGCACGTTTAGGAACAGCCGATTGTTATGGTTGTAACTGACGTTATTATAAAGTAATGATATACTGTCATATCACGTCCTCTGCTATGTCCATGTCTTCTCTAAACACGCTCCTTTCATTATAGGACTGACTGCTGGGTAAATAACATTTTCTAATTGGCAGTAAGCCATTATGATGAAAATAAGCACATTCACAGTGCTGCTGTTTTGAGGTGCATACATAATTTGTGTTGTGTACATTAGACAATATAAAGAGGTGCAGAAAAGTAACTATGAAACAGAATAATCGTTGTTAAATAACATGCTGTCTATAAGGAACTGGCATGTGGTTTCTTGACCCCGTCTTCCAGGATAAGTGTACGATTATTGGTATGAGGGTATCGTTCAGTCTTGCAGTCCAGTTTTATTTTTATTATTTTTAATAAGTCCATTATAAAAATATTTCAGTGGGTGAATTAGTATAGCAGGTGAAGTGGTTAAGAAACTGGAATTTTTAGCAGCAGCTCTACATTTACACATCCACCACACAGCTGGACCACTTTTAAGTACCTTTCAGAATGTTGGAACAGCAGGTATCACCGCTGGACTTGGGTCCTTTATGCATGTCTATGATCAGCCCTGCTTTTCCTGACTCCAGGCTGCTGTGAATATCATTCTTAGGGAATAGTTTCCATAACTGCATTTGGTTTTGTGGTTATACATAAACTCCCACTTCTACTCTGCTGAGAGCTCCCATGGGGCTTCTATTAGGTATCGTGGTGGTAGAAGTGGGATCTTTTAACATACTCATGTTGTGTTATTAATAGGTAGCAGGCAAAAATCTTGTTAGGGATTCACCTCTGATATAAGGTGTCCCAGAAGTCTCACTTGCCATTTGTCCCATCTTGGACCGTGCTGCCAGCTGGTCTCCATATGAAGAATCCAGAAGCTATAGACTACTATTGTGCACATTCATCCCTGTCAGGGTGTTCTCAGAGAGACTCTGCAAACTGGGAAGCACAATTACTGTTTCACACTGTTTGAGAACCTGAGACTAATAGGCCTCGACACTCCGGAGAGCTGCTACTGTGGCCGTTTGGGGGAGATGCTTTTATTTATCATGGTGCAATGGAAATTGATGAATTAGAAAATGTGCTTGTTTATGGCATATCTTATTTTCTTTTTGGCCTCAAGCTTGTAGTGAAACACCCTTGAGGATTCCAGCTGTATTCTTTTCCTCTGAAAAGCAGTTCCTCAGACAGAGGCCTTGTGCAACTGTATGACAGGTGTTGTTCTGCAAAAATTCTCTCTGCTATTCTTTAGAAGTTACTTAGTGACCTTATGTATTTACATTACGGCTTAAAAATGAAAATTAGAATAAATCTTTTATTTTCTTACCATTGTATTGTACGTTCTTCAAATTTGTGCACAGGCAAGAGACAGTCAAGTCTGATCGTGGTTTTCGATGTCAGGGACAGAATGATAGTCCCCGCCATGTCACTGCAGTGTTGTGAGAAAGAACGCAAGGTGGGACCCGTTCGTTCACAGTGGAACAACTTCCCTCCGTTTGATATCACTTGAGAAATGACACACTGTGTTTTACATCGTTCGTGGCCAGGTTATCCATCACGGTTCTCCTGTTCAGACAGTAGGAATAGAGCTTCTAGTTAAAAAATAACCCTCCAACGATCAAGACACACAATGGAATCAAAACAGAAAAGGAAACAACAGCTTCAGTCGATCATACTGCTTTTAGCCTGTTGGTCTACTGTGTTGTCACCTATTGAGAAAGGACTCGGCTTTGGAATCATGTACTTCAATAGAGTGTTTGGGGGGTGTGGGAGACAAAGGAGGTCTGTTTTCCCTGTTTCCCACTCACTAGGCTGTTGTTCTCCTTTCTTGTAAGGGGTAAGGGTGGGGGGGATGCTGCAGGGTCAGGGCTGAGGGACGCCGCAAAGGAAGCATGCTGTTGCTCCACCTTTTATACCCACCTTTATGTCTGGAATTGCACCCAGCCTGGGTGATTCTGCTCCTGCCACCTCTGGGGAGACCTGTGTGAGGAGGTAAATGTTAATGGGGGGGGGGGGGGTGTTATGTTCTGGCTTTGCTCTGACTCTGTCCCAGAGCAGGAGGGCTTTTCAGTGATATAGGGCACTTGGGAGCAACCACTGCAATGATCAGACTCTTCAGCTCTGCATTTGCATAGGGTTAAGTGCAGCCCCCCTGCACCCACCCCCACAATGTTGGCATAACTGCTCATCCACTTGTGTTACCTAATTGCTCGGCAAATACACCACCGAGGCCTTCTTCCTGCTTTTGCCATCGGAGATTCCAAACCTGGCAACAAGAAGAGCAAATTAAAACAACAAAGCAGCTTTTAAAATCTCATTAAATAAGTGACAGTTTCTTACTCTTAACTCCTTCACGCTGTGATGTGTGTATGACTGTAGTGGTGAAAAATACTGTACTGTACAGTGGGTTTCTTGCTTTGTAATGATTCATTCCTGTTTTCACTTTACCCACAAGCAGTGGTCCACCTGCAGGCATCCTCAGATGGGGGTGTTAACGCGCTGGCCTCTCTTTAACAAAGCGACCATACATTGACTACGAGTAGCTGCAAAGATAACGGAAATGCCAGTGCGTGGTGCTTCCGAGCTGCAGAGATGGAATTTTCCTCATTGGGTGATATGGGAGCCAGACCCAGAGAGACCCAGAGCTCACCGCTAGCATGTACATGATAGGAATCATTGTGCAGGTCGTGTTCGGCAGTGGCTTCCGTACGCTTTCCTTCGGAAATTCAGCGTGATTGAGACATTTGGGTTGCTTGAGCCGTTGTCAGCCTGTGCTGTTCTGCTGAAGTAGACAGCTTTGACAAAATTATTAGCACCCTATGGTCAGTGATGGGGAAGTCTTGACATTTTCTACCCTTGAAACCAGTAGTTTTAATAGTCAGATTGACTTTTTGTTGGGGTCAACTATAAAAAGTGGCAAAGATGAGGGCACATTCGGGTTACATTTTAACTTTTTACCCATATTTTTCCCCAGATATTGCTCTAATGCTCAGTGCAGCCTTAGGAAACAAGCCGCGCGATGTTTCAGCATCAAAATTATTTTATTGCGCCGTCAGAAATGCAGTCCTAGCTAAACGTACGTTAAATACAGAACAACTGCGAAGGAATGCATTTTTATGTAGACTGAAATGCTTTATGCTGCACTATGATGTAAAATATGTAAAAAATATGAGAAGCAGCATCATTTGTTTTTCCTGTCAAACTAGGCAGCTCTGGGTTTCTCCTCTGGAGAAGGCTGGACTGAGTTCTTTTTCTGCTGCACACACTCCAGGGACAGTTGAATTGGTCATAGCTGACAGAATGAATTATGCTGCCAGCAAGTACCTTTAATGCTCATTGTTTTGAAGGTTTCACACGATTGGTCGATTTGAACGAGACTGAACACGTGACCTTTTGATCGCTTGCTTATTGGCAGCTGTGAATGAAAGGAAACGGCTTACTGCTCTAATTTTATGGTTCTAATGGGTTTTTGACCTCAATCTTTTATAATCATTTTGAATCCGAAATTAAGATCAGGCTGGTGTAGACTGTGCTTCTTTACCAACATGCAATGTAAAAGCGGCATAATGACAACAAACCCCCTGTGTTGATGGTCAAAATGACAATAAATGTCTGCACAAAGAGGCATATAGAAATAGGGGTCATCGAGTGTGATTTCATTTTTCAGCAGTTGCATATATTGTTTTTCTTCCTATTCCCTGCCTTGCTGTTTCAGACTGTCAACATCCACGGGGGGTCAGGAGCACATTTTACTGCAGCCGGTCACTGATGTGTGGAGTGCTGTCTCTTGGTTCAGGATCTTTACCTGTGGCCAGAAATCCTGAGAATCTTGAAGGAATCCACCAGACCTGAATTTCTTCAGTAAAATGTCCATCAGTTGAAATGGGTGAAATTTGCAGATAGAACCAAAGAGGTGCTTGGAAAGAGACCTACTGGTTGGGGACTAAGCTGGAACAAGTGCCATGAGCTGCAGCAGTTCAGACTGTGTCACAGAGGACTGGGAGTTCACACCTAAATCTCGCCTGGGGGCAAGGGGGCAAAATCATGTTGATTTTCTCCATGCGTGGTGTGTGCCTGTAGTCAGGACCACTTCATGGTGTGCCTGTCTGAATTTCCCTGCAGGTTAATATCTTTTCTTCTTGGATGTTCATCTCCTTATTTGTTGTATTTACCATTCAGTGGACAGCAGGCTTAATGGCACCTGATAAGTGTGGCTTCCTCAGGGAAGTACAGGGATTTCTCCAGTCTGTTTGACTGCAACTGGTTGTTTTGGGATCTGAATGTTGCTCCCAGTGACACCAGTTCAGATGGATTTATAGAGACAAACTATGTCCACTCCAACAGTTGGTTTCTACTTTTGCTTGTTTACTGAGAACATGCCTTCAGCTGAAGACCACTGTAGGAGATTGGTTTTCGTTAACAGTGCCAGCTTAGTTCAGCGTACATTTGTATTGTGTGTGGTGTGTGTAATATATGATAGATCTGTTGGCTATTTGGCTTGCCTTAGCGGTGCTGTATTGTTGTGGGCCGTCATTCCACAAGTACTTACTGCTCTGTGTCAGTTATGTCTTATTTCAGCCCTTTAATTTGCATGGTTTCCATGGTGTTGCCTTATTCACCAACGATGAAAGGAGCCAGATGTGAAGCCATGTAAATGGACATGTCTCCAGCATTGGTTGAGTGTGGTCCTCCCTGACCCCTGTGTGCCCCCAGACAAGAAAGTCATTTTGATGTGGGGCTACTTTCAGTAAGGAAAAATGTCATAACCTGAAAAAGTTGACACACATTGAGCAGAAAAGGCAGTTTTGGCACAGGTGTAGTGTGATGTGCAACACAAAGATGAGATGATGTGCTAAAGCAGGGCTTCTTGACCTGAGGTCCATGGATCCCTAGGGTTTATGGACAGCCTTCAAGGGGTCCTTGAAGCAAAGGTTTGCTTTGAAAATAAACATTAAAAACAAGATGAAAATATTACTCTGCGATTAGATAGTCTGTTGTAAAGTTTTGATTAAATAAACTGGGTGCAGAATTTCCTCTGAATTTATTTTAACCTCAGCATTAATGTATGCAAGACAGGACCCTGGTTGCTGCCTAGTAGATGTGATGATGTTAGGTCTTTGTGGTGGAAGGGAGTTGGTTGCTCTCAGTTCCATTTTTCAGTCTTGCTTACAAAGAGTCTCTAGGCAGCAGTTCAATTACCAGGCAGCTGAATTACCTGGTTCTAATGGGCGCAGCACTGATACTAGGTCAAAAAGCGGCACGCTGCTCCCAGCATTCCTTTGGATATCAGTGCACAGATACAGCTTTGATTGTGGACATAACATGTGATTTCGCACCATCTGGTGACTCTACGATTTTTTAATGGCTTACAGAATTAGACGTCTGTGATGCTGAGATAAAAGAGTAATCAGCCCCAGAAAGAGGGTTTGCCCTCTGATCTCTTTTGCTCCATTACTCTGTGCTCTGTGGTTTGCACTGCGGGGAGAAGAGGCCGTATTTTCAGTTTTGCTGAATTTGGCTTGTGAGCCGAAAGCCCCCGTTTGCAGGAGGAAGACTGATAATTGCTTATATTTGAGGGAGGCACATGCGGAAAATTGCACGCTGTACACTGCACTTTTCTAATAGTCTCACCTTGTTTCCAGTGGCCAGTGACTCATCTAAAGCTTTAGGTTCTGAACAGACACAGAACCTAGCAGTTGCCGTGCCAGGTTACAGAACCAGAGCGCCGCTGGTACTTATCCGGCTGTTTGGTCAAAGAAGCAAAGTGTGATCTCCATCATCTACCCTTTATCAGTAACCGCTTGTCCGGTGAGGGTTCCGGGGGTCGGGATCCTCTCCTGAAGGCATCAGGCAGGGTACGTTACGGGTACACGGTACATTGCAGGGCAAGGTATGGTAATGTGTCCCTCACTGTGCCCTGCCATCTGAGCTGGCAGTAGAAGGTGACTAACAGTGTCTTCTGTGCAACTGTGGGTGGAGCGGTGTTGTTTACCTGCAGCGTGCCTCATCGTGCCTGCTCATCAGCAGCTCTCACTCATGCACCATCTGAAGAACTGTTGTCCTACTGCACAGGACTGAACGCTGCCAAGTAGTATATCAGCTCAGCGAACAATGAAACACCGGTGTGTTTGGGTCATAATCATTACACCGAATTACTTTTGCTGGCTTTTCATGCTCGCTTGGATTAGCTGTAGTTGTGGCTTAAGTGACCAAATTCTCCACAGTCCACAGGGGTAAAAAAGCCAATTAAAAATTCATCAGCTGGAGAAGGAGCGGGGGGAGTGTTACCCCCTCTCCTTACCCCCACCCCCATCCTGGCTTTATGTGATAAGTGTGCGCCTTTAATCTTTCACTTCGCTGTCGACAGAGAAGCAGCGCAGCACGACTTTAATCCTGTAACTTCTCAGCTTAGCCTCTCCAACAGTGTTTGTCTATTGATCAGTTTACATTCTGTGTCACTTACAGGAAAGTGAGGAATTAATTCTGCTGAATTAAATGATTGCTTAGGACAAAATGAACAGCTTAGTTACAAACATCCACCCATCCATCTATTGTCATTAAGCGCTTCATCCTGGTCACGGTGCACGAGGCTATAAAACTGCACCATGGATGGAACACCAGTCCATTGCTGTAGTTCTGAATATTCAAAAGTTTTTTTCAGCAATAATATTTAAATAGCTTTTCATAGCATTTGTTCTTGCTGTGTAGAATGTATGTATATTAAAAACAGTACAAAATGTAAATCACTGCAGTTCACTTCCAGCAAGTGTTTCGTCTACATCAGTTTGCTTATTTTATATGTTTTATAGGTCTTCAGCAACAGGGAATTGACCTCATGTGATGTGTTCTTCGAGAATCTCTCGGTATTTCTAGAGATCAGGTGCTCATTTCAGCAGTTCAGCATTGCCCTCTCACTAATAAGGCCTCTGTGGAGCAGTTAGCTACAAAGAGTTGTGTGAAGACATGGGACAGACCAATGTTAGACCACTAGTGTATAGGTTGGACTGTTCCACCCTCTCCTCACAAATAGTGTGATCCAGAGAATCGTGATGCCCGTCTGTTCCGTCCTGGTGGTTCCTCCCATGGCTGAGCTCTCTGTTGCTCACCTTCTGCCCACTCCCATCTCCGGAATGCTGCTTTACTGGACACTAGGTTCTGTCGCCCCTAACCCATGACCCCCTCCAAGAAGGGCATCATAACAAGCAAAGTACTTGTTTTCTCCATTGTTTGATGTATTAGGAACCATTATTTAGGATGGAAGTTCATCTTAAAGAAAGAATACGTTGATGATGGCACCAGTGCACGTTCAGGTCTTTTGCCAGACTGTTCATTTGGTTGAAGGACCACAGGAACCCACACATTTGGCTGTGTGGTTTTTATTTAACAGGAGGTTTTACGGACTTTGTATCCTGGTTGTCCTGTAAGCGGTTAGTGAAAGTAAACTTAAGCTGCTATTAATTCTGCCTTTGAAGCTCGCCTTCCTCTGTCTAGGACCCAACAGGAGAGCTGCCTTGCCCTAGCTTCCCGACCAGCATTAACTCAGATCCCAGAAAGTGGGCGACAGGGTCAGAGTGCTGAGAAAAATGGGCCAAGACCCCAGTGACCAGGTTGTCTGCTCTCTGTCTCCCCAAGTCCCACTGAGAGGTGACATGAAATATGTCTTTTTGTTTGATGAAGCACAGAACGTGTCTGAACCACCCCCACATTCTGCAAGGTCTAGTGCCTTCAAAATCTACTTTGGCTTAAGCCAAACAGGGAGAATGCAGAGCTGGTTGGTTTTAAGGAGAAACACTTATTACGGTCACTTTCAGCTTTAGTGGCCAGCACCGTGCAGCGATGCAGGTACAGCTTTTCGTTTAATGATGGTTTGCATGTTTGTTTTAATTATTCAGCGCATTAATTTTATGATTTGCAGAGGTAAGTAGTATATATTCAATAGAAAACGTTCAACATTTGTTCATTACGGCAGAGAATTTTTAGATTGATCTGGTTGTAATATTTGAGTATTTGTGATTTTGTCATTACTGAGGTTAACTATAATGGATGGATGGATAATTTTGTGCCTTTTCTCTATGGTCTTACCTTTGCAACACACTTAATTTCTTTCTTTTATATTCATTATTCTTCAGAAGTATTGCTTAGGACTGTATCTGCATGTTTGTAGTACCATTCACAGTGAACAAAAAAGTATAAAAGGTTTTTTGAACAAATTACTACTTTCCACTACAGCCTGACACTGATAAAACCTGTGTTGTCATCCTGTGATCCCATCCTGCTGCTGCTGTGTTCAGTCCACACTTATGTAGAACGGTGCATGCTTATTTATATATGTTTTTAACTGTAAAATCAGCCAAAGCTCGATAAGATACAGATATTTGATATTTTGTTTTAAATATTTAGTTATCAGTGGATGTTTAATGCTAGACTAACACTCGTTCATTTGATTTGTTATGCAAATGAAATTATTTCCTGCTATTTGCTACGCAGATATGCTGTAAGAAACATCCTTGGGCCATATTATCATGATTTGTATGCAGGGCTTTTTTTGTTCTGGTGGTTTTTTTCTAATGTTTTTTGAGCTGCTCAGATACCAGGGTCAAATTCCAGGAACTTTGCCCCTGAAATTAAAACCAAAGTGGATCAGAGTCTCATGAAGCTCTATGAAAGTGTCAAAATAGAACAGTAAGCTTTGCATATTGTCCACTTAGCTGTTCAGAACATAAACCGTTCGTGTCACACATATAAACATGTTTTTAAAATGAAAGCACACATGCTGTGTATTTATCTATCAGCTGGTCCTTTGCACTGTTGCACAGCAGACAGATGCTGGTCTTCCTGACCTTGTTTTTGACCTGTTTCTTGCAGATGCAGCCTGGTCAGGGTTTAGGGAAATAACTCTGCCGCGGCATCTTAATTTCCTTGGACAGTATCTTTCTGGGGATCAGAAATGGGAAGATTGCGAGGAACGAACAAGCCTGTTGTCTGTGTCTGACTAGAATGCATCCAGACATTATTGCAACAAACCCTTTCGTGTTTCTTTGCTGCTTGTTCATTGATCAGTTTTTCCCATTATTGATGGGCTCCTAAGGCGGTAACCACTCGTGCATATCCTGAGTTCAAAAAGGAAAAAATAACCCACTTTATCAGGACCTGGCTTTTTCAGTGTAAAGTAGATCAGATGTAACCGTATCGAAAGCATATTTTTGTGTAAACCAACTAGCGTGTTGAAAGTGTTCATGACTAACCAACCCATATAGAGCATTTGTATGAGTGTGTTTACTCGGTCTGATCTGGTATTGGTTTTCCTTTGTGTAACAGGCTGTGACAAACCGTTGTGACACTCTGGGTTTGGTGTTTGTGCCTCTTGAGGGCGAAACAGCCAAAGCAATTTCACCTTCCATATTTAACTTTTAACCATGACGATCAAAAAGACACTATTATGCCTTGACAAATGACTCTGATGGGGAATAGTAATGCCCAGAGTGATCAGAATTTTATAACCGTTTTAGAGATCTGGAATTTTCTGAGCGAAGAAGTGTGTTTGATAGCAGGATCCAGCACTGATGGAGAATATGGACAGAATGTGTGGCTTTGACTGTAATGGAAATGAACTGTCAGTCGCAGACGGCTCTCCCTGCTTCTCTTCTCACTGTGTTGTCTGCCAGGCGAGCATCATAGAGTCACTTCAGAACGGGATGGTGTTTTTACACGTGTGATGAACCGTCACAGTCTGGGTTCCCACTTTGCTATGGAAGAAGAGCATTTATCCCCTCAAGTGTGCTCAGATGTTTCAGATGTCCGCTTCTTAACATTAGTAGGTCTTCAGGATGCTTTGCTCCCCATTTGCACTGACAAGCCATGGATCGCTGTGTATAGTATTTTGGTGCATTGTAATGCTAAATATATCAAGATCCTTGACTTCCAGTGCAGGGGAAAAAGCTAAATTTAATCATTTATTTTTATAAATACCAGAATATATTCATTTGTCTTTTATCTATAGATTCTCAAGTTATAAACTTGTTTCTTGCCAAAGTTAAAGAGGATCTCAAAGTGTTGGTCACTGATCTTTCCCAGAGACAGTGAAGTTTTCCAGCCTTTTAGAAATTTTTATGTCTCAAACTCATCACATCTTTCATTCACACACTTTGGTTAATATATATTTTAAAATGGAAATGTAACATGTATTATGTGTAATTAAAGTTACTTTTAGGGTGATGTATATATTGCACACAATTAAATTCCACCAGAAAGAAAATCAGTGAGCTTCATGGTAAAGTTCAGCTTTTGATCCCTCGGGAGTGATGCATCATGGTGTGAAGAACACAAACATATTCTGCTCGAGGGGCTGCAGACTCATCCATCAGTTGCTGCTGGAAAGGGATTTTGTTGCAGACTGAAAGGCTGTCTTAAATCAATGGCTTCCAAGCCTTTTTCCCCAGGGCTGATTATTTTACATGTTCTACATATTACACCCCCCACCACATTAACATGCTAACTCTGAAATTGATTTCAGCAAAGGGGGGGTGTCCCCCTCATGAAAGGGGAGTGTGTTAAACCAAACGTGGCCAATATTACTAATAACTTTACTGATACGTACTTCATCCCCTATTTTTTAAACACCCCTCAAATCAGATTTGCCGAGCGACTCCAGGGGAATTCTGGAGAATGTTAGCGGGGGGTCCTGATTAGGTTGGGTACTTGTGCTCTAACTCATTTAGAAAATTAAATGGGTAGGGATGAGTAGTCCTCAAACGGAAAACTGAAACTTGCTGTCTTTACTCTGCTTGGCCAGCGGTGTGAAATCATCACCACCATCTGAACCGCCGTCACCATCATCGCCATCTTCATCGTTGTCACCATCGCTTCCCGTTGCCTGTTGTCATTCACCATCTGCAGTGGTGTCTGAAGGCAGCTGTGGCTTTTCTTTCAGAAGCACATTCTGCATTCTGCACTCTTGTCTCAACTGACAGTCCTGCGGTGGTGTGCGTGTGTGTGTGTGTGTGTGTGTGTGTGTGTGTGTGTGTGGGGGGGGGCTTCAGGAGATAGCCACGGCCGCCTGCGTTGCCTCATTCAAAGCCCTGACACAATGCATTTTTTCCATGCCATAAAGCAGATCTTTTATTATCCTAATACAATGGCAGCCATCGGTTGAAACAGTTTGCAACCTAAAAAGGCTCCATTATTGAAAGAATGTAAGCACAGTGGCTATTAAATGCCCCTGTTTTTAATGAGTGTGACCTTAACAGTTGGTTTTCTCTGTTATGCTGGTATTTTTTAATTTGCTTTTTCCTGAAGTAAGTCATAATGAGTAGTCCTTAGGCGGTAGTCCTTAAAAGACTGTCAGCTTGCTGTCTCTCACAAAATTTTCAGCCATCCCGACAGACCAGAGGGAAAGTAGAAGAAACTGCATCTCCTCCTATACAAGAGACTTTCCAGTCATGCTTGTCAATGTTTTTTTTTTTTTTAAATTTGGTACTGTGGCGTTAAAACAAACTGAAGACAGCAGCACAAGAACGCTAGAAGTGAGAAAATTGAAAACCCTTTTATTTTATGATAAAAAGGTCTGCAAAATATGTGATGGTGACCATAATCTATCTGCTTGTGTGCTAAGAAGGTAAAGGACCCTCCAGTGGTCGGGGTTCCTCCACTAGTGCAGGTAAAACCTGGAATAAAAGGAACACCACAGGGAAAACAGCAGCAGGACTAAAGACAGGGACTTTCTGGGCAGCAGTGTCTGTTCTCCAATCCATCTTTACTGAAGGGTTCTGTCCTGTCCATCTGTCTACAGGCAGGATTTGTTTTTCCGCAGTCCTGTAACCCTGGATGACCTTTCAGCTCTTGGATTGGTACTCTAAAGCTACCCCCAGGTGCCCTGTCTGCCAATTAATAATCCAAGGAGAGCATGACATTGAGCAGTGGCTCCCTGTGGTCTTCTGTGCGAGGGGACCAGGCCCGTAAAGCAAGATGCTCCTTCTGCATCACTCCCTTGAACTACAGTTGTGTAGGTTGACTGGTCTGTTAGCCAGAAGACCGAAAGTCTGGAGCTTGTAAGTTTCCAGCCTGTGTGGTCACACGCAGTCACATACAGCACACAGTCATACCGTTACCACTGAGGTCTGCAAATGTACCAGCTGATGCTCAGTGGAGCCTACCTGCAGGAGAGCACAGAGGAGCCACCTCTGCTACCTGAATACTGCTGTCCACCTCATTTTCCCTGTTTTATCATCCCTAATCCCAAAAATGTTTGACCCTAAAAATTGTTTGTATCAACCCAACTCATTGTTATCACCATCATCAGATCCTATGCCTCCCATCTCTCACTTGACCTTCTGGCCCTCACTGAAACATCGATCACTCCGGAAAGTACTGCCACGCTGGCGGCCATCTCATCAAAGTGTTCCTTCGCAGTCAAAGTGTTCCATCACCAAAAGGTTCTTCACATGTAACTCCTTCATCCATGCCAGGACTCCCAGCAAGGTTGCATTCTGTGCTTTTCAACACCTTTCAGAGAGTGAAATCTCTAAACTCCGGCTCACTCACTGAGCCACCACCTGCTCTCTTTATCCCAGTTCTTTTCCCTGGTACATTGTCCTGCTTCTATTTCTTCCATCTCAACCTCCTCTGATTGCATCCCCTCTTTAAAATTGCACACATTCACTTCATTGGCCCCAAACTCAGACTAGAATTACAATCCAGTCTTGCATCTTTTATTTCCAAAATTCTTTAACGTCCACCTTCCAACCAGATATCTCATTCCTTGGCCAGAATGATCTCCTTGCTGGATGTCATTTGCAGGATGTGCCCATATCTCACAAAGCATGCTGCACAGCTTGGGGTCCAGGTCATGATGATATACCACCTGGTCTACTGCAGCCTCCTGTTGTCTGATCTTCCAGCCTGTGTCATCAAAGCTGGCTTGCTGATCCAGATTGTTGTGACATGTTTTTTTTCCAACTTTTTCAACTTGCTAAAGCTTTCTGATGCATCTCTTGCTTCTCTCTCTCGCCATTGGTTTCTTGTGGCTGCCCACATCAACTGTGAAATTCTGGTCACGGAGCACAAGACCATGAAAAGCTCTGCACCCCGACACCTATGAGACCTGGTCACTCTCTGCACCCCAACATGAGCACTATAATTGTTCAGCTCTAGCTGCTTGGTGATCACCCTTATAAGAGATCCAAAAACTGAAAGTCACAAGGTTCTTGCTTTTGCTCTGATGAGTTTTGGTGGAATGAGTTCCCTTTGCTTCTATTTCAGGATTCAAGAAGGGACTCAAAATGCATCTCTTTCGCACCCAGTTCTGATCTTTTGGTCTAATAGCTCCATCTGTCACGGTCACTGTTGTGTTTCCTGTCTCATAGTTCAGTAGACATTTCCTCTTGTAGTGCTCTGGGTTCAAGCCCAGCCTTGGTAATTCTGCCTTGTGCAGAGGTACAAGAGAGAAGGAAATGTAGTTTCTTCTGGACCGCAATGCGCAGCCCACTAAACACAACCTGATGACACAGGACAACAAATTGAGGTAGTTGAGAATAGACGGATAAATAAATAAATATAAAATTTTGCCTGTTGTGAAAAGCAATTTGTTTACTCTGAGTTGTATGTTGTTTTGGAGTAAAGCATCTCCTAAATGAACATCTCTTAAGATGTCATACAGGATGCTGGCAGTGAGTCAGACAAGGTGATTGGAGGTTATAACACGAAACCACTGAATGAAGAAAGCAGAGCAGATCATTACCAAACTCACCCAGAAGCCGCCTTTGAGTTGTAAGGAACAAGACAAACTCAGAAAAGGCTGGTCTCCATTAAGCAAGACGATGGCCATGTGGTTTCTTTTCCAATGTGTTCTTTCATAGGGCCTTGTTTAGCATGGATTCCTCTTTCTAGGTCACTTACTGTCTTTCTGCTTGTGTTGCACCAGGCCAGGCTGACCCGAAGACCTGCCACACTCGCTCTGTCTGGATGGCTGAGCACGACGCGGCTCAGGGTAAAGCGTGCCTCACTCAACCAAGTCCTTGGAAATGCTGTAATGGAGTTCGCCTGCGGAGCTCCATTTGCGGGAGCCAGTCCAGTAGTTAATGGGTGTGTGATCAATATCGCTGTGCCTTCAAAGGTCACGTTCCTCTCTGCATGCATGACTACAGTCCAGGGTGCTGTCAAAGAGCCCACCTTGTGCCACAAGGCCACTAAAAAGTCTAGAAAAGGCCTAAGATTCAAACCGAATAGCTTAATGAAATACCAGCGATTTTTCTGACACCCGTTTAACTGATGAGTCCATCTTCCTGGGAGCTAAATAGGAATTCGAGCTGCATTGTTTGATTCATGGATCTGCTGGTCCTGCTGCATATGCAGGATTTTGCATAGGCATTGACTGGTTTGAATTACGAGGGGGAAGTAATTTTCTCGCACTTTCCTCATTACGGCCGTAACTGATGGTTCTTTGCAGCCTTTGTTATGGTGCATGGTTAAGCTCTGCCACCGGGGCTTGTCATATATCTCCATTTTGGGATACATACAGGGTAGATCGATAGCGGAGGGTCATGCTGCTCTCATAAACATCGATTGCAACATTAGACTCTAATCCCAAGTCTCTAGGCCAGAGACGAGGCTGTTATACAAGTGTTTGTGTTGTCCTCATGGTTACAGCATTGAAATCATGGGAAGTGTTATGGTTATGTTAATATTATATTTAGTATGAACTCTTTTTATATGTTAATGTTTATATACTGACTATTCCAAGTGACCTTTCATGGATTTTAATGTTTTACTGCACAGTAAGTCAAACAGGCAAAGTTGACTGGAGCAAGTGTTCAGTACCTAGACGTGGAGGCCTTCTGAGCCTCTGCATTGTAGTCATGACCCACTCGTCTGTTCTGTAGCACCTCTGGTGTTTTCCTCAGCTTGCAGCCTCTGCTCTGAGCTGAGCTGGGAGGTCGACAGCCCACGTTGTGTCCAGCGGGGGGATATTGTGGGTACCTGAGTGATATTATCGCATGGCCACGGGGCGTCACCTTGGCAGCTGCTCCCCTCTCTCTGCGTGGTTGTGTGATGGTCTGGAAGGGGCTGAAAGCAACACTGAGCGCGTGCTTCTGTGCCGTGCTCGTCCTCGAGGGTTTCATGGCTGCTAGGAGTGCTGTCCAGCTAGCTGTCCACTGTTTTTTCTCTCGTGGCCACTTTGCTCTGAGCTCCTGCTATATAACATAGTTTTTTGTGCGTGGGCTCCTAATGCAGCAATGATTAAATTATTCCAACTCTGTTTACTGTGTATTTTGCAAACCCAGAAGATATTTATGTCTTGTCTGCCCCGACGAAACATTTAGAGGTTGAGTTCTTTCCATTTTCACTGCAGAGAATCATTTATCATTTCTCTGTCATGAAAATCAGTCTGTATGCAGTTAAATACATCACATGCGATTGCTCTAGGCTTTTGTGGGAAGCAGAAGTGTGATTATTACTGCAGTTATGATCAAAAGTAGGTAATTTCTGCCCATGTGTATGTGTGCTTGTGTGTTAGTGTGACCGCTGTTGTGTGCTGTGTAGGGGGAAGGGTCCTTAAACCAACGCAGTTACTGCTTTTATTACCGACTGCACCTTGATCCACTGGCAGTGAGCGTTTGGCCACAGCTGCCTCTCAGTCATTTTACTGAGCTGTAATGGATCTCTCCCTAGATCTTGGGGCGCGGTTGGTTGCTTACGGTTGCGTTTCGGGTGACGCTGTTTGCAATAAGCCCCACTGTGGGCACGGTTTTTACTTCATGCAGGGGATGTAAATGAAATGGATTTTCCGGCCACGTGCGCCGCTGCCGTGCTGTGTCCTGATGGACTAGCTGTGATCTCCTTGACTGTCCACACAGCCGTACGACGTCTGCAGACGCCTCTCTTTGGGAAGCTGTTCTGTCAGTAGCTGCCAGAATGGAAGTGCAGGATGTCGAACTTAATTTCTGCAGACCCACTAGGTTCAAATATCATCGAGTCCAAAATAATAACCGTCTTTGTAGTTTAAACATACACTTGGTAGAGTGTATCAGAATTGGTAAACTGGGCTGAAACTCACAGGAAGCTGAAGACTCCATATTGATGACATTTTCACCAATCTGTTCCATTTCAGATTTCTGCTGAAGCCCATTCCCAGGTGTGTAGATGTTTGTTATGGGATCTTCTTTCATGCAGGAGTCAACATCAGTATGTTCTCCCATGTTGACATACTCCTGTTCTCGCTGAACCTATAGGGCAGACTTGTAATAAGAGACACTGAGTGCTGTGAAGAGATTGTTTATTTCAGGTCTTTCTCAGTACGTGAGCCTACACATGGTTAGATTAGTGTGCTACGGGAGAGGAGGGTGTCTTGGCAGTTTAGTTGTCTCATGCTGTAAAGAGATGCACACCTTGTGCTGCATCACTGTGGCAGATGGACAAGGTCTTGAAGAGCTTATGAAGGAAAGTGAGTAAGACCCCTGTCTCACTCTATGGCAACCCAGTTGCAGCTTATGCAGCTCGAGAGAACTGTGGTTTTCTTAGGAACATCTTAAAGAAAGAAGGATACCCATTTGTTACTTGGAGACGGCCTACTTGCTGGGTATTGACAGGATTAGAGACCTTTACCTTGCTTTAAGACAACCCAGAGGGAAGGCAGAGATTAGATACCCATGGCTCGCTTAAAGACATTTCTGTGTGCAGGGCACGAGAAGATTAGAGACCTACAGCTTGGACACCCCACTTTACAGGCTATGAGGAGATTTGAGACCCACTGCTTGCTCAGTGGCACATATGGCACACACTGTATGTGACAGGCACCCAGCCTGCTTGACTAACCAGTGGTGTGTGTGTGTGTGTGTGTGTGTGTGTGTGTGTGTGTGTGTGTGTGTAGGGCAGAAGTTGGCAGCAGGGGGCCACCTAACAAACAGGAGGGGACAGGGAAGATTGTCAGCTTGGGGCCATGTTGTTTGATCGTGAACAGTGCGCACCTCGCCGCTGTGACGCCTCCGCCCTGGGCATCCGCCGCATGCGTCACGGTCCCGGTGACGGCCCCCCGCAGCCTCCTGCTTCTTCCGGCTCATCGTTATTACCACTTTCTCCTCATTATGAGGGGCTCTTTTGTCTGCCTGTCGAGGGAGGGCCGGCTTTTGTGCCGCTAACGTCACTCTGCTTCCTACGCGGGCTTCTGCTGTGATTCACACTCTGAACTGGAAGGAAGTCAGCCGAACCCCAGAGCACGCTGCCTCTGCTGCACGTCAAGCATTGCAGTTTCTGTTGTGGTGTTTGGCTAAATGTGGACATTCTGTCAAGCTGTCGTTTGTCAACCTTACGTTAATCTCTGTGTAAATTCACTGGTTGGGGCTGGTGTTTTAAATGGAGTATTTCGGCTGAAATTCTGTTTCCAGGGGTACAAATATGGAGCTCCTGTTGGGGTGTGAATCTCCAGAATTGAAGATTACAGAATCCTTAGTTCTTAGTTCTAGTTCTTTCCATGTCTCCTGTTGGTTCCGGATGGCAGGCCCGTATGTGGCAGAATGGAATAGTGCTTCCACCGTATTTGCACTGCTTTTCTTTTGTGGAAGCACAGCAGTAACTGAAGACGTGTGAGCTGAGAAGCACATTTATAACTGCAGTAAATGTGTATTAAAGCAATGGTAAGGAATGCCAAGAGATTTATTTTTGGTCCTTTTCTAAGGCTGCATTTCTAGCAACGTGAACTTTGTCGGCTCTGAGAAAATCTTGCTGACTGGCAACTCTGTATTTTTCCTTGGAGAAAATCTAAAAACGCATCTCCGGAATCTGGGATAGTTATTGAGGAGATGCCTTGTCTTGTTTCATTATAGTCTGCGATTCAGCCTTATCCCCATGTGCTTCTTTGTGCAGAGCAGATTATACACAGAACAATATTGTGTTTGTTGTAGCCAGTCAGTAGGTTGCTGGAACAAAGCAGCAGATTAAACAGTCGGTGCTTAAATATTCAGCATTTCACTGACATGACTTTGGACATTTGAAGTAACCTGAGGTTAAGACTTTACATGCAGCCAGGATGCAGTGTGGTTGGTGAAACTGAGGACTACAGGTCTACGCTCCATTTAGAACTGCCTCTTGAGTTACATCCCAGCACTGAACAATAAATAGTAGCTCTCTTGGTTTCCTGTAGTAGGTTTTTTAAGAAAATGAAGTACCATTATGAGTTTCATTCACCCTGAGCTCATGTCCTACTCTGCTGCGAGACCCCAGCATGTCGCTGATAAATTGTGGTGCACAGGCTGTGGGGTCTGCTGTGCGGTGGTGCCTTTACCCGGGGTGTCGGGGCTGGGGGGGGGTGGTTAACACCCTGACTGTGGAAATAAAACCTCTTAGAACCATGGAAACCATGGAGCCTCTTCAAACCTGGTCCGATGTGGGGGAGGGGAAAACACTGGAACCATAAAAAGGTTGTTTCAATTCCATGGCTGGGAGAAAGTGATGGAGAGGTTGATATGATATTTGCGTTTTGCTTTCTGGTGACTCTACTTTATTGAGTAATGAATGACGTCCACAGTTTTACTGTGTCATGAGTCTCCTTACTTGAATAGTACCTGCTATCAGACTAGCAGGTGTTGAAAAGTGGTTCATTTTTTGCATCAGATGCCAGTAGGCTTTTATGTATTTCTAAAAAAACTTCTTCATACTGTATAATTTTCACCAACAAATGCAAATCTGGAGCACCTCATAGTACCACTAAATTACACTGCAGAGCACTTTAGAATGCAGGCTAGTTATAATGTGGTACCAGAGAGGAGGGATCTGAACCCATTTTAGCCTCAGTATTACAGGGAGTGGGCTACACTCATGTACTTTTAATTTGGTATAATACGTATGATATAATTGAGTGAAATATTTTTCCTTCCTTTAAGAAAATATCAGCAGGTGCTGTGAGGGCTCTTTGGTGTCCAGTTCTGCTACTAAATGGACATTAGGAGCTGTAACACCAGGCCATCGTACTCCTGCAACAGATTATGAAGGTAAATGTTTCATTAAGACTTGATTGAAAGACAAAGCTCTCTGGTAAATGATCCAACATCTCCTTTGTAGCTACCAGAAAGCATTTCCAAGACCCCCCTTCTGCCGCCTCACCCCCAGTCAACCTGAAGGAAGTCGGCCTTCTATTGTTCACCTCACCCAATCCCGGGTTGTCCCCATTGAACCCTACAAACATAGACCCTGTAGGAGCCCTACCATCAGTCCATATACTACCCTCCTGAACTTTGCACGTATGAAAAGAAATAGCCCGAGAAATATGGGTTCCTCTGTTTGAGCTCACATAATACACCAGCATTGGGTGACGGCAGGGTGGCCCAGCATGAGTCTGCAGACCCGACAACCAGGCATCGTTTTGGCCTCTCAAATGTGTCTGAGGAGAAAGCAGTTCAGTTGGCAGAAGTGAGGCCATTTAGTCGCGCAGCTCTGAAGCTCCACACATGCACTGCCGTGTTTGGTGCCAGAAGCTCCCAGTAAACAGTTGATTTATTTGTCCAACTTCTGGAATAATGTGAACGTTCAGCTGCAGTATGACGTTTCCTCTGAAATAAAAATGTGCAGAAATGAAATGAAAGTGAACCCAACTGTGGTAAGAGCACCTTAACAACATGGATCCTGGGAAACTTGTCTACTTGCGAAGGCTGTTGACAGCATCAGTTAACGTGAAGAGTCACCGAGAAGGACGGTCTGTGCACCCTGTGCTTCCCAGGCAGTCAGTAACAGGTCCAGGCCGTTTCACTGAACGTTTAATTGGAAAAAAACAGCACTGGCACAAAAGTCTGCTTGGGGGGGCACAGTTTCCAACTCCAAGTGATTGTCTTCCCTGCTGGACAATGTGCTTAGAGGGAGATATTGTTACTTTGCGGTGCTTTTGTGAAGGTGGGCTTTCTACTGGAGCGAATGGGAGAATAGAGTCTTTCAAAGAGGTAGCGCCCTCCATTGTTGTGGCCTGCAACCATAGCTAACAGACGTCAAAAGGGGGGGTGAGGGCTGAGGTGGGGGGGCGGTTCAGTTTATTCTTTTAAACGGGTGGTGGTAATGCCGCTTAAGAGTGTCAAATTGGCAAAGTGATTGCAGAGGAAATCCAACAGGATTGAATTCCACAGAGCATCTGCACAGTGCGGGCAACTGCTTTACGCCGCATGGGAACGGATGTGAGAAAGTACGGCCCCGGGACCTTCTCGCTTACACGTGTAGGACTTTTTATTTGTTCAGATCAGTGGACGGTGCGGCGCTTTACACGGAAGATTTCACACTTGTGTCAAGCTGGGTGTTGCCAGAGGTCTGGACCTGGAGCCGCAGATATTTTAAGCCGGCAAGGTGTACACCTGGAGAATCCCCTTTCCTCGCTGTCAGCTTACGTGCTGAGGGTTTGACACTTTGTATTTCATTGTAAACACGATAGGGAATTGATTAACTCAAGCATTTTCAGAAAAACCGAGACAGAAAAATATTCTTTTAACTCTACAAGAAAACATTTGATTTTGACGTCTGTGTCTTTGTGGGGTTGGCCGGTGCGCACATGACACCAGGACAAGTTTAACCCGCATTGTGTGGCAACAAAGGGTTGTTTTAATCCCACTGGGAGGGGAGGTGAAGGCAGGATTGGCGTGAACCCAGGCTGGGGGTGCGAGGAGTAAGCATGGCCATGTCTCTATCACTCCTGGTCCATCTCCCTGGGCCACAAGAGGAGATGTTCCATGTTTACTCCAGCACTGAAAGCCAGGGTAATACTCTTTATGGCCCGATGGGGCGCATTTGGGCACTCATTGCCTTGGGTCTGAATGGAACCCCTCCAACATTGCTGGTCTCCAGGAGGGTTAGCCAGTGCTTTTCCTTGGATGTCATTAGTTTTCCAAGTCGTGGGCCACCAGGCACCAGCTTTGCTGCAGGTGACAGATCTGGCTTTGATGTGTTGTTTTGATTTCTTTTCAGCCTTGCAGTTGTTTGGGTTTTTATTCATGAATGAATAAAAATGCACTTCTCCCCGTTTCCCCATTCCTGAAACGTGATGGGGTCCGATTATTCTGGACGCTGCTGATTATTTTGGCAGCTCCTTGTGTCGGTCCCACAAATGCCACCAGTGCACTTTTACAGCCTGGAGAGAAAACACACCTAATACACTCATTATGCACAAGTCTGCTGTATCGCAGGTCTCCGGCAACAACCCAGTTGCAGCGTGTCGGGCAGCGTTACTGTAATGCTGTGTTCCGTATTAGATCAGATCACGACACACTGCAGAACTGACTACTGGGCTTTTATATTGGAAGCTCTGGTCTTGGCTGGTCACCATGTGAGTTACTTCACTTGAGTGACCTTACACCCTGTATGAACAAACGTGTTGGTTAGTGACCATCTCTCAAAAATCTTTACACCTTGGATGCTCCAGACAGTCGAAAATAGTGGGGTCATGAAAAGATTAATTTTACCACGTTATTCTTCAGACTATAAGAAAACCATATGGAGTTCAAATTAAATCTCACCTTTATTGCTGCAGTGCCACACATTCTCCAGGCATATCTAAATAAACTTTCAAATTTTCCCATTCAAGAAATGACGACTTCTTTGAAAAGAAGGTTTATCATGTTTTTTCCTCACTTCAAGATGGGGAAACATTTAAGCTTAATTGATAAATTCAATGCATAGACGAACTGAAGAACATAAATACCAAATTCCTAAGGCTTCTGATATTGTGAACCTCATGTGTTACACAGAAATGCAGAAAAACAAGTTGGTAGACGCCACGTGTTTTTAATAATACTCGCCTGGTTTTTCAGATCTGAAAGCGCAGCACAGAGCTCAAGACCAGGGCAAATCCACCTGAAGACAGCAGCAGGAGACAGGACTCTGGCTCTCCGCAGGTGAGTCCCGCCTGACTGTCGTTCCTCTATGTTCTTCACCCCGGCGCAGAGTTGGTCACAATACACTTTTTAGATAACAAAGTTATTAGAAGAAGAGGTTAAGCTTTTTCAGTCAGTAAACCTTTTTCTTTTTGTTCACTGGTCTTTCCTACGGGATTATACATGAAAACTGCTGTCATAAGCGTTTTTGGCAGCTTTGTTAGGCTGGGCTGTTTTGAATAACAGGACAAAGTGCACTGCAAGAAGTGGCAGTCGGCAAAACACCATTTGTTTCCTTAAAGAGGGAATGTTTTTTTTAGGGTTGTATGAATTTGTCACTCTTTCTGCTTTGAACTACAAGGCCTTTGCCTCCACTGGCCTGTGTGGTCTGTCCTGTAATTCGCTCCATGCGAGGGACAGGTGGCCAGGCATTTCGGATCATTCTTGAGTGGGAATTGCATGAAGCAGCACCACATGTCTCTGGCAGAGGATGAAAAGAAACAAAGCCAAGGAAGCCCAGACGAGTTTTCTCATCGGCCAAATGGGTTCTTAACAAGTTCTGTATTGAAAGTGTAGGAGTAAATAGAGAACGTCATCATTGTTTGTCGAAACTGGTGATTGTCTTTGTTCATGTGACCATGTGAGAAAGTCCACACCAAGGTGGATGTTGTTCATCAGCCCACTGGCTGCCTTCGCTGCCTTAGGGGAACTTGAGATGCGCTCCTTTCGCATGAGCTGTTGGCTTTTGTCTGTTCCATTTCAGTTTGCTCTTATCACCATATTGTGACGCTGTTTCTGGGGAGACCTTGACCATATGCATGGCCAGGTGACGTGTCAGGGATGGGGCCAACCGCAGGGACCAGTGCACACACACATTGTGAGAAGTGAAATGAGAAATTAACACTATACCGCCCCCCTGTAGACTGCATGACTTGGCCGTCCTCCAGGCATCGAACAGACACTGTTCTTCCTGTCAGCAGACTCTCAAACTTCGGGACTGAAACCTTGCAATGATACATGGCATCTGTCAGTGGTCTGTGACTTCTGACCCTTTCAAGATGAACTAGCAGCTCATTTCACAAGAGAATGAAAGGCAAAGAGCTTGACTGGCTAAAGTGAACGTTAGAAAAAACACTCATATGTGACGCTTCTTGATCCCGTGAGGTAGAAGGTGTGAAGATGTTTAGAAGGAAGAGCAAGTTCCCTCTCCTGATTTTGCTCGTCTTGATGTTTTCATGCTGTGGATTTTCAGTATTGCGTGCATGTTTGTGGAAGATGCCAGTGTCCCAGCTTTGGGAGTGCAGAATGGGGGGGTAGCGAATGGCAGAACCCCAGGAAAAAAATGACTCAGTACAGAAGAAACTACACAAACCTGCTTTAAACCCAAGATTTCATCCACATTATATTCTCTTTACTTTCTCCTTTGCAGTTATTCTGCATAAAGTGCATTGGGAGGAATTTGAAGGCTCTAATGTGATGTAGCCACCAGTAAAAGACCTCCGGTCCAAAGAATGTATTGTCAATGACTCACTTGTAGCTTGGAACCAAACAGGTGAAATCTTTTCTAGCACAGCCTTCCTCTCTGTTGTTCATCTGCTATATATGTACCAACAAGGCTCATACATTGTCAACTTAAATGGCCTTTATATGTACTTGGTTCTCTAAAAATGAGACATTACTCATCTTCGTACTGTTAGCGTTAACACTTTTAAAATAAATATCAACATCCTTTCCACTGCTCTTAGGTCAGCCACCAAAGCTGCCAAGCAAAGCTTTAGATGTCAAAACACCAGTATTATTACTGCTCTCTTACGGTGCTGGACACATCACCCATTTACACAGCAGAGCGTGTATGGTGCTCACGTCCAAGACAGCTTCTCGACCCCCTACACAGCCCTGTGTGGTGTAGGAGGCACTTTAATGGCTAAAGCTGTTTTCTTGTCATCTGAAAGTTTCTGGCTCAAATCCCCTCTCCTCCTGTAGCTCCCTACACAGCATCACAGTAATCTTCTCTATAAGGATAAATCATTGCCCATCAGAAGTGTTATGAAGGTATGAAGCTAAATGAAGGTTATTGGTAATAAATGTGTGAGAACTGAAACTGGAACCTCAGGTTACCCCGATCTTCATTTTTTCCAGTCGTGCAGATAGATCTTGCAGCTTCAGTGATATCTGAGGAATTAAATAAGATCTTTTCTTATATTTACATGTGTAAATACAAAAGGTAAACTGATCAGTTGTAATAGTGATCTCATATTGTTACTTAAATTCAGCTAAGGAATTCCACATTTTAATTCCAAGTTTAGTGCAAAGTTAAGGCACCACCAGAAAATAAACTAAAACATTTAAACTAAAAAAAGATTGAGGCTGTTATTCCTTGTTGTGCTCAAAGACTGTATTTGCATGTAGTATTTTTCATATCCGTATGTGTGTATGTGGTTTGTATTCTATGTTCTGTTTTAGTGAAGCAAAGGCCAATAACTTACTGAAATACTGGACGACTGTGTACTAACATGAAGAATTTAGCTTGGCTGCCATCTGTTTAGGGTCAAGCCTTTATTTGCTATATTGACTTGAGATTTTTCCATTTTGTCAGTATTAATAAAACACCTAATAACTTATGGGAGGAAAACTTTACCTCCTGCTGATTGTATTACAGTGGTGAATATTATATATCACTTGCGAAAGCTGAATTCGGGAGCCTTTTCCTTGGAAACGTGTAAGATCCAGCATTTGAGCTCTGATATGTTTTTTTGAATAACTTTTTGAACCCAGAGCCTAATTTATCTGTGCATTTGTTTTTATCCAAAGTTGCTTACTATTTTGTATAGTGTAGTATTTTCACGAACTTGTATGAAGTTGCGGGCGAAACTGGTATCATTGTACAGAAAGGAAACCAAACGTGCCACAAAAAGAAAAGATTAACTTTGGCCTGTGGTCATCCTGCGACCGCCAGAGTTAATTCTTGAGTCCACTTGAATATTTACACTCTAGGAAGCCGAGTGGCCAGATGAAGGGATTCTGGGATTATGTGCCGACTGTGAAATTCAAATTATGGGTTACTTTTTTTTTGCCTCTTGTCTTGGTCCGTTTGCTGAAGTTTGCATGTGAAACCACGAGACGCCACGAGCTCCGGAAGAGGCCGTGGATGCCTGTTTTTCTCAAGCAAATTTGGCGCTGTCTCATCGTGACGCTGGTGTCCTCTTGCAGGGTGACCTTCGTGGTCCTTCACGTTTTGGACCAGACGGCCTGTATCTTTGCACTTGAGGCTAATACCGTGTACAGTGTAGCACCACGGGGAGCAGGTTAAACGCGGTCTTGTGAGCCTTGACGTGTAATCTGGACTTAGAGCGCAGTGTTGATTTCACCCGAGTTATCCTGGAACGTTTTTACCGCTTTTATTACTTCTCCTATAAAACTGTTGTAAAATTTCCACAATTTTACAGGCAGAGCATAACTCGACCCAGGGCTTGGTGTTTTTATTTCTTTACTTTTTATGGGAAATTGTTGACATGTTGATTGTTTTTTCTGCCTTTCCTGTTCACTCTCAAATAAGACCCGAGGCCGCAAATTTCTCCACAACCTTCCATCTGGCTCTAAATCTTGAAGTGTCTTTTATTCCCCAGGAAGGACTCTCCACTCGAGTAGGAAATCCTCCCAGCTCAAGCGCTGGTTTTCTGCACGCACGCAAAGTGGCAGTTGTCCTGTGGGTGAAGTGCTTATGCTTTCGACAGGCACCGAACACCAAGCGATTTGTATTCACATGCCGCCGCGTCTCAGCCAAGCAGTTAGACACAGCATAATGAAATTTGTCTCTTGGTCACACAGGAATAGCGCCTTCACATTCCCACTCGCTGTATGAAGCAGCTAATCTAATTCATCGTGTTTTTGTGTAGTGTTTCTAGGGCATTTGTAACCCTTGTTTAATAATTTAATTTGCTTCAAATTTTAACACAAATTTTGTTTCCCTTTAGTTCAGTTGAGAGCGGCAAGACACTCCGACATGGTCGCCGTTGCGTCGGTGTTGTAATTTTTTCCATTCTCCGTGCCACTGAACTTCAAAGAATTCATTGTGTCCTTTTATCTGCTAACTTACAATGTGGATCACTTTTTCGAGCGGGGAATTCAACTCGTGCACCGCGTGCACAAAGGAGACAAAGTGGAGCCGGGAAGGGGCCTCCGCGGAAGCCGCGTACAGTGTTCCCTGCAGGTCTGGCCTACGAGGGGCAAAGCCCAGTGTAACAATGAGGGGTTTTCAGCAATTTGTGCTTCTCCAAGGCGCTTTGGTTGCATTTTCTGGCACTCAGATATGTATGCGCTTGATTGAGGAGAGGGACCGAAGCGTGGGGGGCAGGACCCTGGCCGACGTGACCTTTCAGACAGGCAGGTGAGGTGGGAGTGACACAAAGGGGGTCTTTCGTGAAGGTTGATGAATGCAGAGGTGGAGGGGCTCCTCAACAGTCTTCTGTCTGCTTCCCAGGAAACTCCTTTCCTCAGCTGTTCCCACAGCCCCTCAACCTACCCCACCCCACCCCACCGCTCTTTCCTGGGATGGTTGTTTATCCACAGAACTCCCATAAGCCTCCATCCATGATTTGAGAAGAAGGGGGCTGACACAGGGACAACAAGACAATCCTCACTCACCAGTGCCACAGGCGTGAAGCTTTTTCCAGAACAAAATTTCTGTTTAGCATATGACTAATTTTCATATTCATGGTCAGGATATTGGATTAAGGGAGGACATTATTGTGGATTTTCTATGACAGAATGGATCTTGTGATGAAAACGTTCTTCTCTCTTGACATGAGGTATTATAGGTAGGTAAGGAGGGGCACACCGAAAGGAGGACTCGGGTGACCTTACCTAAGATGTGGACGTGACTGCCTGTGTGGCTCTTTTCTTAGTCAGGGAGGTGAGATGTGCAGTGGTTCTTCTGAACCAAGATGAGTGCAGCAGTGTTGGTGCCGGTCGGTTGGTTATTGGCGGCCAGACCTTCCCAGACAAAGAGCAGATTGAGTAATGATGAGGGATCACAGGGCTCTTGCTGCCATTGCCTTTCTGCTAGGCCTGGAAACCTGTGGGCATCTGCAGGAGGAGCTGGAGACCAGTGCAGAGAACAGGAGGGCGTGGACCACCTTCACAGCCTCCTCCCACGCAACCTTCACCAGCAAAACTGGGTAGAAAGCTTACTTGCTGTGGGCTCAAGAGCACTAAGTTGACCTGTTTTAAGAGATGCCTGCTATTCCCTGGATGTTGTTCCACAGGATGGCCACACCTAGCTGGACTGAGTTTTATTCCAACGTTCCTCCACTGAATGACTGTGGCTGTGACTGTGTCAGTGCCTCGCAGTTCAGGCTGATGGGCTTCAGCAGCTTCTCACTGAGGTCTTCAGAAGTTTACTTTGAGGGAGGCGTCATGTTTCCTTACGGATCTCTGTTTTACCAACTTGTCATTTGCTGGCATGGATTTAAATGATGACATAGCACAGCGCTGACCCAAATGGGCCTCAATGTATTCAAACAGCTGATTTGGTTGATTGAAGTTAGGAGGCTGTTACGTTTTGATGTCTAGACACACATTTCACTATCCTCCATGGAAAAGGCATAAAAAAACAATGCTGATGTCATTTTCCCTCTCAGGCTCCCTTTATACTCCAGCAGAACCGACAAACAGATCTAATCAAATGAAATGTGAGAAGACTGTCCCAGCAGGGCTATTCGCAGGTTGCCCAGCGTCTCCCTGGCAGTGATCCCTCCGGGGAGAAGAACGGAGCACAGTCCGCATTGGCAGGCACACAACCCTCCCTTAACACAGCCTTGCAGGTTCCGGCCACAGCGGGTGAAGCCGTCACTGACCCCCTGCAGCTGAACGTTTTACCAGCTTAAATTCTCTCAACTGTCAGCTTCCCACCTGCAAGTCCTTTCGCTTTATCGCAGACTCATGTTCAGCATTAAGACTCACTGCCCACAAATAGCTTTCCTCAACGCTGCGTGTTGTAACGGAACTGCAGCCGTGGCTCACGCTAAACGTTCTGTTTCTCCACACACACTTTAGAGACTCTTCTTCAGCATCTTGTCACCGTTCCTAGGACTCGCAGTCAGAATGGTAGCTGTAGCGATGGAGGGTGAGGGACTGCCTGTATCATGTAAGTTAATAAATAAATGCCCATCATGGCTGTTGATTTGAAAGAAAAAGGTGATGCCTGTTAGTTACAGGGTGAAAACATTTCTTTGCATTGCAAAATGAATTCACACTGCAGCGATGTTCCTGTCATCTAGCTTACAAAATGTGGGATGCATTTTTAATGCTCAAGTCCTTATACAAACTCCAGCTGTATATCTCCCCTGCTTTTTTTTGAATTGATGTATCCTCAAGAAAAGAAATGCATCTTACAAAGTATTTATCTCAAGTATTCATCCGTTTTGTTCGTTTGACCTGTCCATTTAAGGAATTTTGAGGAATTAGCTGCTCATTTCAGATGCAAATAGCCCTGCAGATCTAGTGATGCTTTAAAGTGGTGGATCACTCAGCTACGTTGCCTGAGAAGCAACCGGAAAGTTCTGAGAGCAGAACGCAGCTGCAGCATAAGGAACGTTGTTGATGTAACCGTCGTTTTTGCTGATATTTGACACAATTGGATTTTTGTGGTTTATTTTGATTTGCTTGAAACACTGTCTGGTGTTTGGAATTAGTTGTCTTTTTCCTATCATGCAGTCATTTTTTTGACGAATCTCTCCTGTCATTCTTTATCACTGCAGTGTATCTGTCCATAAAAACATTAACTCTGTGTTGTAGAGCAAAAAGTCAGAATATACACTCAGCCTGACTGTTTGCACATACAGCTCAACAGGTTTGTGAGTCACAAATGTATTGGAAGCATTTAGATGGGGGGGCAGTACTGTTACTGCTCAAATGAATGTTATAATGGATAAGACCTGTGACCTCAGTGTCCTTGAAGGTGGCTTTGTTGTCATCAGCCAAACTGGTTCCAGCATCACATAAATTTCCATCCTGCTGTGATTTTTGCAGATAACACCATTAAGAGTTTACAGAAAATGGTGCCACACACATCCACCAAGTGGCACTTCTGTGGGTTTTAATAATGGAGGCCAGGCTAAAATCGCCAGACTTAAGTCACTCAAGACATCTGTGAAGCTAACAAAGGGTACAAGTGCAAAAGTAACTGTGCAGTCCAAGTGTGCAGAATGAAATCTCGGAATATACAGATTGTCAAACCTAGGAGCAGATGGGCTACATCAGCAGAAGACCCTCAAGGTTCATCTCCTGTGAGGAAGATGTGGTTCCATTCTTCTATGCAGAGCAACTGAAGAGTTGAAAAGTGTTGCCTGGTCTGTCAAATCCAAGTTTCAGTTGCAGTGTGTTAATCTCAAGGTTTAAAGAGAATAAATCCACAAATCCATCCTGCCTGGTGATGCAGTGCTTTGGGAGATGTTTTCTGGACATACATTATCAAAAGAGCATTGTTTGAATGGCACAAATGACCAGAAGGGTAAGAAGAGGTTCCTTTGTTTTATTCCCCTGGGTCCCGCAGTCCCCGCTGCTGAAGTTAACAGAGAATCACTGGGATGAGGTGGATCATGTAAGTGAATGTGCCACCAAAAAGCTGCCCAGAACCTTGTGATGCTGTCACCCTAGCTTGTGGCTGAATTCATGCTGTTCTCGAAGCCCAAGTGTCATGCAACCTAGGTACTGAGACCAAGTTCTCCATTTTAGCTGCCACGGTGAAGGTGTTCTTTGGTGCTGTGAGTATGTGCATATGTTTACAGTGTGTCTGTGTTTGCAAATATGTGATGAATAGGGGTCTATGTGGTGTTCAACTCTCATTGGCTGTTTACAAGGGCCAGCAATGAGCCTAGGAACAGATTGACTCACTATTCATGATCCAGGCTGGAGGAAATTACACAGCACAGCATCAAAGGAGCCCTTTGTCGCCCTGTATAGCCCATGTAGGATGATGCCCTGCTGCTGGCCTTATTGACTCCTGGGGAGGATCCTCCTGCTGTACTGTCCAATTACTCGGAGGGGGACATACTTCAGCTCTGTGTATAAAGGAAGGGTGTGAGGGGGCTGTTGCTGCTCACAACTCCAGTCCTTTGCTCTGTTCTTATTCACATGAGGATTTTCCTAGTTAATCTCTCATCAAGTGACATATGTGAAAGATTCCAGGGTAACAGGGGGGATGGAAAGATATCCCAAAATAATGGGGTAGCTGCATATATTAAAGTGGAAGTCCTTCTTGCACAACAAATAGTATGTGACCAAAAAAACTGTGTGTGTGTGTGTGTGTGTGTGTGTGTGTCTGTGGTACGCTGGCCTCCTGTACCACGTGCTGAAGGGCTGTGAGAACCGACGTGTTCGTCTGGATCAGATTCTTATTCATCTGATGCTGTCCTCATGCTCGCCGTCTTTCGTTTGAATACCAAAGAGGCACTTGGTAAAGTCGGCCAGCAGATTTGCATTCTGTGGATGTGGATCAAGGAAAAAGGTGTTTTGTTTGTGTGTGAATGATGGGGGGGGGCATTTGCGGTCTTGTTTTCTTTGAGAAGCAGACCGGCATGTTGTGAGAAACATGGAATTAGTCTAGAATTTCCATTCTTCTGGTTTTTTCACAAATATGTTGAATGTATGGGTAATGTTTGCACAGTAAATTCTTTCAAATGTTAACTGGCCTGAAGTGTTTTTTTTGCTCTGAAAGTACTGACTTTATAACATAACTATAACTTGATCCTTAGCAGGAATGAAAACTGAATTTTGGAGAAAGTTATCATACAATAAAACCTTTTGTGTGCAATTAGTTGAACAAAAAGCTAAACTAACTTTTTTGCTGTCCATGAATGAATCACGTGTGGCTTCCATGACACACAGTATGTGGATTGAGCCCCAAATATGTCCTAAACAATGGCTCACAGCTGAGGACCACAGGAACCACAGTAACCTTTTGCATCTGACCCCCCGTTATAAAACCCAACAAGGGGATTAAGTGAGGCATGTGGATGTGTGCCATGTTGGTGGAACACCATGGAGACGCTGCCAACCTGCATCTTCCATGACTGTGGGTCAAAGGTCAAATTCAGGCTCTTCTTCAGCAGTAATCTGTAATCCCACATCAGTACAACAGATTCACCGTGTTAGTAAACATGCCAAGAAAGGAGAGGAGAAAGGAAAGAAGCGCTATCCTCTGGGCATGAGTTGGGTTTAGGCAGCGTGATTTAATGGCCGGGGGCTGTAATGGCGGCAGCGTGGGGAACCGCCCCTTTTAGCTTGGCTCCAACCCGCAGGAATTGGTACTCAGGATGGGTGGAAGGGCCTGGGGACCGGAGTCTGGACCTGTTCCTAGGTTGACCTGCTCTCCTTCACTGAGCGTAGCAATTTGGGGGGGCCCAGGGCAGACCCCCCCCCCCCCCTTGCCCCGCGACGCAGCAAAGCAGGGGGCCAGATGGTCATTTTACTTAACAAACATTCTGCAAAGCCACCAAACCACCTGCCTTTGCTTCTCTACCGTCACACATGAATTCTGCATGAGAGGACACGATTTGTCTTTCGTGACAGTGATGTTTGGAGATGCTCAATGTCATGTTTAACATCTTTAATGTTTTCTCAAGGGGCTGAACCATATTTGCTAACATTTTTACTGTGAGCTTTCTGGGAAAATTTAATGGGTCCGCGTTGACAGCAAGCCCCGCGCTTTGTTTCATCTCGAATTGACTTGTCGAGGGTTCGAGCCACTTCTCCCGCGCTTCTTCTCGCTCTTCGCAGAAAATGGCCTCCTCTTCACTCACCCAGCCATCATTTCAGGCTGCTGCCAGTTCACGTACAGCACATTTATCCCAAGGTCAGTCCCTGGTCGTCATCCAGTCTTTTACCTGGGGACAAAACCAAAACCAATTAGTTACCCATCAGTAAAATAGGTTACCATTTCCAAAGCAGCGATGGATTAATTGATGGACCCATGAATCTGGGACAACTCGCTACGTGGTGACTGAACGAGGGAAAAAAAACATCTATTTGTTAGCAATTCAGTAAAGTCAGAAAACAGTGGTCTTAGCGGACAGGTGACCACAGATGGACTAACACACGTTCCCTCTGGCTCCAAAAACGCCTTCTGTGATTCTTATCTGCCTTAAAGCAACTAATGACTGAAGTGGCTGTTGTATCGTTTCTGTTCCTCTGTCTTTGTGTGGCTTTTATTTCGTGTAATGTGGGATCGTGCACGATGGTCTGTGGATCTGGAGCTGAAGCGGCTGCGTGAGGAGAGCAGAGGCCTGTGTGTCAGTAATCCTTACGAATGGGGGCAGCTGTCAGGGAGAAGCTCTGCTGACAGTCGGATGAGGTCTTTGCTCTGTAAACGTCTGTAAGCAGGGAGCATTTCTTGCCGTTTCCCGTCTTCCGTCGTCCAGCTCTCCTGCGACACGGCCCCCCGTGCCGGGAACCAGACGCGCTCAGAAGTATCGATCCCCAAGGCGTCCGGGAAAGGTGACAAACACTCAGTTCAGACTAAACTGTAACAAACCTCTAAATAAATCCCGGGGTAAATTTTGGTAAGAAAAAGAGGCCCAAACTGAGACATTTATTGTGTGTATTAATGTTTTCAGTTTAATAAATCACATGTGCTTTTAAAAGGTTTCAGCTTCATAATAGTATTTCCCTGTGGGGAATTTCAGTTCTTCTGAAGAAGTTTCATTACTGTAAATGAAATATTAATATACTCATTTTTATTATTCGGCAGCGACGCTGAACGTTATTTTAGTCATAGGGCAAGGTGAAAAAAGTGCACGATAACATACATTAAACTGATAAAGGGCCACATCAAGGAGTAAAACAGAGATTCCGGGAATCTGGGGAAGGATTTGTTGGTGATGTGCTCCTAAATGCTGTTTTGTGCTTTTGTGACCTGCTGGTCCTTTGTTTTCATTTCATTATTCAAAGCAGTAATTTAATCTTAAAACAGGAAACTCATAGCTGTTGTCACTTTGCCCTAAAACTGCTAATCCGCTGCTGGCGTCTATTGTTTCCCTTCCATTTTCTGTTATCTATCGATCGATGATTCAATATTTAAAATTTTTAAGTGAAAAGCGGTGCAGGTTTAGAAGAAGCTGTTGTATTGTTCAGGGAAGGCGGTCAAACATTTTTCCTGTTTAATGTCTACGATGTGTCTCACTGGGTCGGTGTCTGTCTGACTGTTCTCTTTCAGACAAACATATTACTGCCCTGTAGGCTGACGCGTCGTTTGACGGGCCCAGATTTTGTGGAAAGCTGGATTACGGCTCTTGCCATTTTCTCGTGATGCGACGTTGGGTTCTGAGCAAGTTCAGTGGCGGAGACGTGACTGGTCACCTGTACTGACGGCCTCGACCTCAGCTCCGCATCCTCTGCAGATGTCCTGCTGTCCTGAAGCTCTGCCTTCATCCTCCTCCTTGTTCCTGCGCTGCTTTGCCTCCACCCCATAGCAACCTCATTTTTTCTTTTGTACCGCGAACTCTCGTCGGTCTCCCATCTCTCCTCCTCGGTTCTGACCCCGCCCCCCCATGGCCTTTTCAGCAGTCTGTTGCCCCCAGCATCAATCTCCAGCGACTGTCTGTATGAGTTGTTATTGTCGGCAGTTAATACGGGGCCTCCCTTGGGAGAAGTGCAGGGGCTGGGCCAGCGAACAGTCTCCAGCCCCTCTGGCGTGGGCTCCAGGTCAGCACTTGAACACAAAACCACAAGTAATGAGAAGAGACCCAACTGGGGCCCGATGCCTACGCCTGTAGGGCCTCAGCATTTGCAGCCACTTCTGCCAAGATATATGTAGAAGGCGCCAGTGGGGGGTGTGTGGGAGGGTATGTTGTTCTTAGCGTGGCCTTAAAGGGGTCTGTGCCAGGCGAGCAAATGAGTACGAGACGCACGGAACAATTGAGCACCGACACCTTAATAACCGTAATGTGGAAGGAGGACAGATGCCGGTGTCACTTCTCTTTTTTGATTATTTTTCCTGTCTGTCTGCACTCAACTCACAGCCTTACATGAAAACAGCTGACAGCTGCACACGACGTGTCTCTCCTGTTGCCAGACATTTCCTCATAGAGGTGGTTACACAACCTGATATTGCATGGCTCAAAGTGATCAGCGAAACACTGTGAGATTTTTTTTTTTCACCCTCACCTTTCTCAATTTAATTCCCTTCCCAGACATGTAATATGAACACGTAATGTGCTCCTGGCCCTTGTCTGGAAATTCCGGACTGTTCTCCTTGAGGCGTCTCCAGGAATTTATCTTCTGGGTCATGAATAAGCCATGAGTAGCCCATTTACCTGGTGCAGGGCTGCCTAGAAATGCCCTTCGGCACGGAGGAGCTCCGTCGCAGGTCAGGCCTCCTGTCCGTAAACCGGCCCACACAAAGGACTGGCTTTATACCGGAGCGACGGGGCAGTGATAAACCTGGTACTGTGCAGTAAATAAATTCATACTTTTGTGGTGCTAAACACGACTGTACAGTAATCCGTACGACTAGAGAAACGTAAAGCCAGAAGCAGTAACTTTGTTTTGGAATGTGAAGCGTGCCACCTCACAGTGTAGCGCCTCGGCTGTCTGAGCGTTCGGGAGTTCGAACCCGACTGTGGAGTTTTCATGTTCTCCCTCAGCTGCAGGGGTTTCCTCCCACAGTCCAAAGACGTGTTTCTGGTCAACTGGTGCCTGTATTCTGTCTGGTGTGACTCTGGCTGCCCTGCAGCAGACTGGCCCCCTCTCTGCAGCGCAGCCGTCCGGGCCTGCTGGTTTTGGGTCAGCCTCTGGATGGCTGAAGCAGTTCAGGGGATTTTCAGGTGAAGTGACGAAATGAAAAGTGCCCTCAGTACGTGCTTGTGGGTGACACGCCTGCAGGAGTGTAGTGTCATCTTTAGTGTGTCCTGTCTGGGCTGAGCTTCCCAGGATTGGTTCTGGGCCGCAGTAATACAGAACTTGATTGACAGATGGATTGAATATTTTTGCACCTGGAATCAACTTCTCCTCTCAGGAGGTAATGAAGAGGTTACAGATGTTTTGTTTTTTCACTCTGCGTTCATCTGTGCAAATGACAGCACAGCGTTTGTCTAATTTGACCCTGTACGCCTTCTGTGTGCAGCTCCCACTGTGCAGTGATCCAGACGCTGAACCTGCATGGGTCTGTTCGGCTGTCTGTCACGTGTGACCCAGTCGATACGCCGGCCTTGTAGAGGCGCCAACTGTTACGGATAAATGCATTCATATTGGCAAATTAGCCCAGAGTGCAGAGCATTGTGTGTCGGCGCAGTTCGCAGTCAGCTGCCATTTGCTGTCTGCTCGCTAGTCTGCCACGCAGTGAGTCTGCTGTCTGCTCCTTCTCCGGACCTTCTCCGACGAGGACACGAGGGGTCCGGTTTGGAACTTGGGTGGTCACGAGTTTCCGTTACTCCTCGCTGCCCAGGGTCGCTGTCCTGACCGAGGAGAGAAGACGGACATAGTCCTGTGCCCCTGATCCACGTCAGAGCCCCTCGGCCACATGACAGCGATGGGAGGGACCAGAAGAAGAGGGACGTGCAGAGGAACCTCGGTCCTGCTCTTCTTGGCTCACGTGGTCACAGCGCTGGAGGTGCCTCTGCACTGTGAGTACAAGCTACACAGTAAAACTGTTTGCCAGGGTATTCTAAAGATACCATACCGATATGTGCAATTTATCTCTTTGTCACTGATAACGAATTTTGGACGGCAGTTATCTGTCACCAGGAGTCCCAAGTATCGAACATTTTCTCTTTCAAAGTTGAACACACATGTCCGTGTGTTTCGCCAAAATTAGTGCACAATGAGAAATGTAGCACGTGACACATTTGAGATGTGAGGGACGACTGAGTCACTCTGCTGCCCAGAAGTAAGGCTGACCCTCAGATCGCAGATCAGAACAAATGACCCGCGTAGGAAAACCCCTAATGCCTGCAGGCCACCTGCCTAAACAGGAAAAGGGTCTGAGTTCTTATTCACGGCTCTGCTGGTATCACGTAAGGAAAGAAGCTGGTGATACTGTGAGAGCTTCTGTGCGGGCGCACCGTAGGGCTGGTAGTGGGGGTGTTGGGCTGGACAGTAAGGAGGGTCTCGATGAGAAAAGCATCTGCTGACTGGGCAGAAACTGGAGGGTTGACTGCAGGAAGCCATCTTAGATCCCTGTGGGAGGCTGCGCCCTTCTCCAGCCCAGGGTGTAGCTGCATTTTCAATTGCACTTTGTTGTGTCCACGTTATACCCAGGTGCTCAACAGGGGAAGCTGAGTGTCCATGTCACCCTTTCCCATATATTCATGTCACATTTTGACACGGTGCTCCTTACTGTGTCTTACTAACAGGTACAAGTCACCTGATTTGAGCTTGTGGTACAGTGTGGCTCCATTTACTGGTGTTCCGGTAAATGTGTGAAGAGTGACTCTGGGCTGGCAGATCTGCTCATTGTTCAGGGTCCCATTTGACACGCTGTAGGATTTTCAACTTTTCCGTATCATAATCCAGAGTAATAATTTAACAAATGTGGGCCCATTCGTTTTTATTTGAGCACTTCTTCACTTGTGCGGAAAAGGGCATTTCTGTGGACGGCCAACAAAACAGTGGAAACGGAAACGACCATCCTGACCATGAGGAAAAAGTTACGTGTGTCTGCTGCCTCTTACTGTGATGCTAATGCCTGGATTTCTCCACTGTGTCTGTGGCTTATCTGCTGATTCGTGGGGAAAAAAGCTGAAATTCTACAAGATTGTAAGTTTCGTTGCGCCTGGTTTGAGTTTGGAATGTTTTTTGGACACAACCTGTTTCCATTAGCCTGCGCCGAATGGAGTGTTTTTGGGTTTGCATGAAATTTAGCGCTGGCTTGTTTGCTTGCTCACTTGTGCAGTACTTTTCTTGTGTGACTTTATTAGCGCATTAGGAGTCAGACAAGCGGCAGAATTATTGTTTTGCATGCAGTTTAATGCGTGTATTCAGGTCTGTTTCAGCCTAGATTCTGTTAGCTGCTCAGATCCGAACGCATGAACCCCTGGTGTGTTTTGATAAGCGAGATGTGCAGCGAAACGTGTGCAGATATGTTGATGCCAAACGTTTTTGTCAAACTCAGTGCCACAGCCGCCCACCATAACGCACCAGTCTCCCAAGAACTACATCATCGATCCGAGGGAGAACATTCTCATCCGCTGCGAGGCCAAAGGGAAGCCTCACCCCAGGTGGGTGTCCTTCTTGTCACGTCCGCACGCCTGACGTCACCCGTGTCTTTCACCGTACGGCAGAGACCGGATCCGCGGCTCGACGCGGTAGAGTACGTGACTGGGATCGTGTGCTCGGATACTAAACCCAGTGAAAAATGGCGCACGTAGGTTTTCCTGGACCAGAAACGGGACGCATTTTGACGTGGAAAAGGACTCGAAGGTGACGATGAGGCCCAACTCAGGGACCCTGGTCATTGACATCAGCGGGGAGAAGGCTGAGGCGTATGAGGGTGTCTACCAGTGCGTGGCCACCAACGAACACGGGACGGCCATCTCCAACAACATCGTGGTGCGCCAGTCCAGTAAGGCCCTACCTTCTCGCCGAGTCCGTTTCCATCCTGTTTCCTTCCACTCACCAGTGATTGGTGTGTCTTTTATTTAACTGTTTTGTTTCTCTCTCCTCTCTTCAAAAATAAGACTCCTTGTCAATCATCAAATTGCTCTATCTGGAAGGTAAAAGCGTTGTGCAGAGCGGCAGCATGGGTAGCGGTAGATGTTTCCCGATGCTCCCCTCAAATGGAATCACCCAAAAAGAAAACAGTGCTCCGTCCTGCATTCTCACCTTGTTTTATGCCGTTTTGTAACACATCCTGTCTGTGTCGCCAGGAGCGCTCGTGTTTGTTTCCCGTTCGGCCCACACGTAGAATCCGTTTTTCTCCTGCTTTACACCTCGCATGGCGTCGATGGTGGACGGAAGGCGTTCGCCAACCCCGCTGCCTCAGTCAGCTGTGTCCTCTGTGGCCTGCAGGGTCCCCCTTGTGGTCGAAGGAGAGGAACGAGCCTGTCATCGTCCAGGAGGGAGTGTCGCTGGTCCTGCAGTGCCGGCCACCGGCAGGGCTCCCCCCTCCAATCATATTCTGGATGGCTAACAGTGAGTGAACCTAAAAGCATTATTGTGAGTGCAGATCGAAATGCTCTGTTGTTTTCATAGGTTTCCACCAACGCTGCAGTAAGAATTGTTGGCGAAACTCTAAGTTATTGTCAAAAAGCTATAGATGTTAATGTTCTGGTGGCACATAGTACTGCATCTGCAGTCCATCGTCTACAGTGCCGCACTGTTTATCACGTACTGCGCGTGATAAAAAGGAACGAAGTCGGTGCTGTAATCGAAACGTCTCCTTACATACAGTGCAGTGAATTATACGCGAAAAGCCGTGAAAAGGCAGTGGGATGACAGGGTCAGAACGCGGCTGTAAGGGGAGCTGCGCAATGGAGACGGACGGACGCTTCTGTCAGACGCAGTCAAACGATTCAAGCATTATTTTATTCACTCCTGAGGGCATTTTCTAAAGAAGCTCAAAATTTGTTACATATTTTTATTTTCCCTTATGTTACGCTTTAAATTTTTTTCCCCCAGTATTCATGCTTTTTTAATTTTTTCCCTTTAATATAAAATCAGGTACCGCTGAACTGAGGATGGACTGTATTACATTTCCATATATTAGTTTTAATATGACCATATAAAGATACATTTCTATTTCATTTCCAGCCATTTTTATCTGTCATTTAATTTTTTGTTTTTGGTGGCCGGATGAGATTGACTACATTTTTCTGCACTGGTTCTTGTTGCAGTGCGTTAAGGCTGTTTGTGGCACTTTCCCAATTTTCTGCCGTCACAGACTTCCAGCGGCTGCAGCAGGACGAACGCGTCTCGCAGGCCCTCAACGGGGACCTGTACTTCTCGAACGTCAAGGTGCAGGACACGCGCAATGACTACATCTGCTACGCCAGGTTCCCCCACACTCAGACCATTCAGCAGAAGCAGCCGATCACGGTGAAGGTTTTGACCAGTAAGTGAACCCGGCGCCACGTCACATATTTTCCAGCTCGGGAATTAGGCGGCTGTTGCGTCGCTAGCGGCTGCGAGGAAAGAGCTTGTTGTTTTCCTTACACGTTTGTATTCTTCCTCACACTCCACACGCAGCAGCTGATCTGCCACATCCAGCCTGAATAAAGTACACGTGTTGCTCTCTAAAGCACTTCTGTGAAAACCTGTAACTCCTGTAAATATTATCCCCATGTGCACTTCTGCCTCATCCTATTTATTGGTTTCATTGAATGATTCTTGTCTGTTTGCTTGTTTTTTCATATTCTCTGAAAATGTCTTTTGCTGTTTTGCATGCTTATGGTTTTCTGTTGTGTTACAGTGGATGCAATCAATGAGACAATGGCGGCTTTTTTGAATGACACTGATTTTTTTGGTGGTGAGTGCTGGCGCCCCCTAGTGAGAGTCCTCCAGTCTAACCCTGCTAGTCCGCCTGTTAACCATCAACGCCAAACCTTTCTTTCCTCTCACTAGTAGTTTCAGTGGAATCTCATCGTGCACCACATCTCAAAGAGTTCAACTTAACAAACCAGCTCTTGCTCTAAGTTGCTCTGCTCCTTATAAATATAGAATTTTACTGAAAAAAATGAGATTTGTACATTTTAAATAGTAAATCTTATATTAACCAACTTACTGCCTGCTTTATGCTGGGACAGTTATGCCCTTAATTAAACTGTTTATCTAACCGTTACTTAACCCACCTTGGAACATTTTTGTATGAAATAAACTAGTTTGTATGTCCTTTGTGATTCAAGAAGAATCAAGCACTTTCATAAATGTATTGCTCAGTAACTAAATATCATATAAACATTTAGTCTAAACCAACCTGTGCAGCAGCCCTTAATTTTTTCCCGAATTTGGTGCTTGAATGTATGTAGTTCTGCCCCAGTAACTTAGTTACTGAATATTGAGTTAATGAAAATGTTTGTTTCTTTTTGAATCACCTTATGTTTTGTATCCACTGACTGACTAAGAGACTTTACTTCACCGAGTAGTCTGGTGTGTGGTGCTCTTTTACGAACTTCTTCACGTAAAGAACACGAAAGCCTTTTAAACAATGTCAGTGATGCCATTGTCTTTCGTCCATTTGGTCTTTGCTTTGAAATGTCACCATCCACTCGAGTCTTTTCCTGTACGTTTGGTTTCTATGTGCTTGTTTGTCCACCTCCTTCGCCGCCACTTTCATTCTTAAATCCTTCTGTGAGAAAGACGGAAAGGTGGTGTGATGTTCTTCACTTCCATCCTCGCTGGGATTCCCAAATTGAGGTGGATAACAGAGACCCATCCTTTGTGGCGTTCTCGGTGTCGTGAATCAGTGCATCTTCTTCTTCTTTGTGGAATGTTAAACGTTTACTGCCTTTCATGAGACGTAAGTTGCGAGTTGCACCAAAGTCAGTAGTAACTGCAATGCGGCTGTGGTTGGCGTGGTAAGTACAGTGGGTACAAAATACAAAAATACAGCAAGAAGTAGAAAGTTCTCCTTCCAAGAAGGGAACAGTGCTGCGTTTGCCAGCCCCACACCTTTAATTTTTTCTGAGAACTGCTTAGCTGCTAGATTTTTGTCACCTGTGCAAATTAGATTTTTTTTTTTTGCATCCATCATTCAGACATGATATGTTTTCTCAGTATGAGGAAATAGTGTAAAACAGCACACTGTTTCAGCAGCAGTAATAGAAATTGTGGTTTTCATAAATATTATCAGGTAGTGTTTGACTGGAGATTTATTACGAAGAGTCTGCTGGTGGAACTCTCCGTGCTGACTTACCTGCTCCCTGTTCCAGACAGCCCTGCGGGAGAGCGCCGCCCGTCCTTCCTCGTTCCACCTGGAGCCTCCAGCAGCAAGATGGTGCTGAGGGGAGATGTCCTGGAGCTCGAGTGCATCGCCGAGGGCCTGTGAGTGGGGAGGAGATGACTCTTCATCTCCTCACTCCGTGCACCTCGTCGTTTAAAATTAAATAAGGACTTTTTGGAACCTGTATTCCCTTAGGCAACTTGTTCAGGAGCACAACTGCAGCTCTCTGCCATGATCTGAACCTGAAATCCTTCTAGTTGCATATTTAGTTCCTGCACTGCACACGCGTTTGATCGTTGAGACCGAGTCACTGAGGGGGGTCTTGTGTGTCCTGGGAAAGGCCGACCCCTGGAATAACCTGGAGGAAGGAAGACGGGGACCTGGACTCCAGCAGGACCTCCTTCATTAACTTCCACAAAACCCTGCGCATTGCGTCTGTGACGGAGGCGGATGCCGGGGGGTATCGCTGCACAGCCAGTAACCACCTGGGCTCCGTCCACCATGTCATCACAGTCACTGTCAAAGGTCTGTTTCTGTGTCACGGCGGACAGTTTTCTCTTGATCAAGTCAGTTCTTTGGCACTTTCCTCTTTTTAAACCACCCCTCTAGGCCTCTATAGAGTCATCGATGGTCCTTTTCTCTCTGCTCTCTGTTCTCCGCAGCTGCTCCATACTGGGTAAAAGCCCCCAAGAATCTTGTTGTCTCCCCCAATGGGAGTGGCTTCATCACCTGCCAAGCCACTGGGGACCCCAAGCCTGACGTCACGTGGCTGATGAACGGGATCCCCATTGAGAGTAAGATGACACACGACCGGTGTCTTTCAAAATGTGTTTCATATAAGAAACGTACCAGGTCCTGAGTGAAGAGGACAAACCACTCTGGTCTCTTTATGTGACTGTAGCTGTGATCCATTATAGATGCACCTGCAGATTCCAGCAGGAAGGTAGAAGGTGACAGTCTTTCCTTCACGGATGTCCAGACCGGATCGAGCGCAGTGTACCAATGCAACGCCTCCAATCAGTATGGTTACCTTCTGGCAAATGCCTTTGTTAATGTGCTGGGTAAGTTGTGTCAGCAGTACATTGGAAAGCTTGTGAAATTTGACTGAGGTTGGTGCCGAAAGCTGAATTTGATTCGTCTTCAGTCTCAGTGTGTATAAGCTGTCCTGCACGTATTTATTTAGTCCTCGCTGGCTGGGAGATCCGAATGCTTTAATGTCACACAACACAACTGTATTGTCGTTGCATTATGACCCAGTGGTGACACATGTTTAATTCTGTATTAACCATAATACATGTTTTTATGGAATTTTTCCAGCGCACATCCTGATGATCCTTGATATGGCCTCTAAGATCCCTTACAGGCTGACGTCTAACCAGTGCTTTCACTTACAATTTGTTTTGTTTGCGGTTGATTTTAGCTGAACCTCCACAAATCCTGACAGAACCAAACAAAGTCTACCAGGTCATAAACAATAGTCCCGCCTTCCTGGACTGTGACTCCTTCGGATCCCCAATACCAAAGATTACATGGCAAGTGTCTTTAACTGAAATTTCCAGAGCCTGTTGCCGTGCACATACACAGTACTTTTCCCACCCTGTGTCTTACTGATCTTGTTAAAGCAGTAAAATGCATTCATTAGATGGTATGATGTGAATAGATTTATTTAATTTATGTTTTTCTTGTCTGAAATTGACACACGAGAGTTCTGGACAGCTTTAGGGACTGATCACTACCACCACCGCTGAGCACCTCCCACTGTTTCACCACTACTGACCATTTACCCTGATCCTCTTATCTTACCTCCTTATCTCTTTATTTTCTTAAGTATTTATCTACTGATTTGTTCAGTTGGTCTCCTGCGTCGTCCGTTTAGTGTACAGTGCACCACGGTGTAGGAGAAACTACATTTCGTTCTCTTTGGACATTGATATAATAATAATAAAATGAACCTCGACTCTTAGACTTTGATTCCTTATAAATGCTCTTGGCTTAGACTTCTTCATGGTTCCCCTGCAGGTTCAAGGATGGTCAGACCAGTGTCTTGGGTGGAGAGCACTACAAACTGCACGAGAACGGAACCCTGGAGATCCATACAGCACTGAAGTCTAACAGTGGCAGATACACATGCATGGCTATTAATACCCTCGGCAACAGGGTGAACCATGTTTACCTGGAGGTCAAAGGTGAGCGACAAACCCTAAATTCAGAAGCAACGTCAAGCGAAGATTTACTGGCTTATTTTTAGTGCTCATTTTGCCCTGCACCTGTTCCTGCCTGAAAATTATTTAGTTTTTCCACCAAATATAGAACAGACAAATGACATAATTAAATAATACTGGAGAGTCATTTATTAGTAATGGCCTCTCATTAATTTAATGCAAAGCCTTGTTAATTCTTAATTGTCAATTCTTCTCCCTGTCAGAACCCACCAGGGTATTGATGCAGCCAGAATACAAGGTTCTCCACAGGCACAACGTTGTATTCGAGTGCAGGGTCAACCATGACCCAACTCTCGTTCCTGTCATGACGTGGCTGAAGGACAATGAGGACCTGCCTGATGACGAACGGTAAGACAGTTTATTGTATGTTCACGTGCGGTTTCATTATTTTCGCTCTTCACCGAAACGGCAGCTTGAGCACAAGACCGGAAACCACACCTGTATCATTCCAGAGATCATAACGGTTGTTTTCTTTGGGAGACATTAGAGGAAGTAGAAACAACGCTTTGATTATGTTCCTAGATTAATAGTTGGTGCCGACAGCCTGACCATCAAGGATGTAGCTGAGCACGATGAGGGCACCTACACCTGCATTATGAACACCACGCTGGACCAGGACTCTGCCAGCGCCAGGCTCACTGTTGTCGGTACGCGTGTCCCAAACCTTCCCGTTTCCCCCGGTTCATGTAAAACTCCACGAATGGTCTTCCTGGAATGGAACTCCTCCAGAGGAATGCACAGGCCTGTGTGCCACAAAGTGGCATTGCCTTTCCAGTACTGACCTTATTTGACTGTATTCTTGACTATTTAGTATGGACCAATATTGAATGTATTTCAACACTTAAGCTTGTCAATATTTTACTGTTTAAAGTTTGGTGCAAGTGACACTTATGGCCCCTTTAGTGAATAATGAGGTCAGCTTTATAGTGTTACTAACCATTAACTCCCATTTTACTCTCGCTTACAACCTGTCAGAGCCAACTCCAGCTCCCGGCGTCATCTCCGGTAAACTCCCAGCCATACAGTTTATCAGTCCATCACCCAACACTCGCTATCTTGACAGTCTTATTTATTTCTGCATTTGTTCATTTATGCACTTCATTTAAGCATGTTTTTATACTCACCCACCCAGACACCAGCGATGCCAGCATGGCCTTCCTCACTTCTCATTGCTTCTTCCTCTGTTTCATGTATTTACATCTCAATGCTATTTGCATTTACCTGTGGTATGATGGTGGTAGATGGGATAATATGTTCACCTGTCTGTACTACATTTAGATTTTAATAATTGTTTAACATTGTTTTCTGAAATACACAACTGCAGTACCGGTATCAGCCTTTGATGGGCTGATAAATTCTGCATCTTTGAGGTTTTTTTTTGTTTTATTTTATTGCCCTGCTTTTACTGAGAAATGAAAGCCAGGGAATTTGCGACATTCGAACATTGATTTGTGAAACATGCATGCTGCTGTTTCATCGGAACGATCATTGGCAGCTTTCATTCTTTTATTTCATTTTGACTCGCTCTGCATTTGCTCTTAAGTGTGTTTTGCAATATTCCATCTGTGTTGAAATGAGTTCTATATAAATGTGTGCTAAAGATTGCCATGTGATCTCTAAGGGGTTAGAAGCTCATGCTGAATTTTTAAGTATCAGTATCAGCTTCCATACATACCATCTGACTTGGAGATGGCTTCCATGTATCCTCCTTACACTGGGAGTTGTGCTGTGTTAATCTTGGATTCTCTGATGCAGAACAACCAGATCCACCAAAAGACCTGGAACTCACTGACCAGAAGGAGAGGAGTGTGCAGCTGACCTGGATTCCTGGAGATGATCATAACAGCCCTATTCGGCGTATGTGTCTTACTGCCATACTCCAGCTCATCGTCTTTGTTCCATGTGGAATGGATGTATCTCACACAGGACACCTCTCTGCCACAACTGTCCCATTATTATCTCATAAGTTTGCAAATCCTTGGTTTTTTCCAGACTTCCACATTCAGTATGAGGACGCTCTTCACCATCCTGGTGTTTGGAAAAATCTCACCACAGTTCCAGGGACCAGTACCACTTCTCACCTCAAACTGTCTCCTTATGTCCACTACACCTTCAGGGTGTTGGCAGTCAATGAGGTGGGTTTCAGCCAGCCCAGTGCCCCCTCACAACAGTATATAACTAAACCAGCAGGTAGGTTCACGAGTTCCTTAATCCACTGTGGCTAAATAACAGATTATATTTTGCACTGGAACCTCACAACTTGTTTTTTGTGTTGCTCCTTGCAGCTCCTGATGAAAACCCATCTGAGGTTGAAGGGGCTGGAAGTGAACATAATAACTTAGTCATATCTTGGAAGGTAAGACTAGAACTGCTGATCCTAGTATATTTCCTGCAAGTCTGCTAAAAAACTCATCTCGATCATTCTGATCCCATAACATCGCGTGACCGCGGCTTGTTTCACCGAGTTGCAATTATGTCCAATTTTCCAGTCGATTTACGTAATGCGATTACGTGCATTTGATGCCAACATCCATCATTATCCAACCTGCAGCCGCTTACCAGCTTGCAGTCCAATGGTCCTGGGCTTCAATACAAAGTCAGCTGGAGGCAGAAGGATTTTGACGAGAAGTGGTCGTCGGTCACAGTGGCCAACGTCTCCAAGTTCGTCGTGTTGGGCACACCCACATTTTCCCCGTACGAGGTGAAGGTGCAGGCACTGAACGACCTTGGGAACGCTCCAGAGCCACAGGTGGTCATTGGCTACTCTGGAGAGGACCGTGAGTATGGGTGGTGGGGGGTTAAGGGTGTCGTCCAGCCATCTCTGAGAACTTAGTACTTGTACATTAACACAGAGCCGTTAGGGGGTCATACTGCCTCATATTAGAGTACAGAAGGTTATGTTAGCTGCCAGTACTTGCCAGCTAACATAACTCAGCTTACCCAAGCCGAACCAATACAACTTGACCGTACCGAATTGTCCTGTGCAAGAATGTGACTGCAGGTGTTCTCACGCCCATTGTTCTTCTTTCTACCCCAATTTCCTCTCTGCCAGTTCCCACGGAAGCACCGACTGGTGTTAAGGCCCTGGTTCGGAGCAACACGCTGGCAGAGGTTCACTGGGAGCCCATCCCTCCGCAAACAGTCCGCGGCCGGCTAAAGGCCTACAATGTACGGAGACCACGTTGTCTGCACGGCTGTGCGTCCAGTTGTTGTTGTTAGTGGCAGCAACAGGAGTAAGTAGCTTTGTCTCCATCGTCATCTCTCGGGCAGGTGTACTACTGGAAGGAACGAAGTCTACGTGACCACCAAGCCAAGCATGAGGAGCAGCGGGTCCTCACATTTGACCAGAGTCGCACACACGGCAAACTACCCGGTCTAGAACCCTTCAGCCGCTACGCCTTCAACGTGAGAGTCGTCAATGGGAAGGGAGAGGGTCCTGCCAGCCCGAACCAGCACTTTGAAACCCCTGAAGGAGGTAGGCGCTCCATCCAAAACTGCTCAACGTTGGCGATGTGTCAAACTTACAGAGAAAGCAGGTCATGCCATGTGATTCCTGTCTTTTGTACAATTTTTCCCCCTGTTTGCAGTACCTGGAATTCCAGCGTTTCTGGAGGTTATAAAGCCCACTCTGGACTCCCTGACCCTGGAATGGGGTCCTCCTTCAGAACGGAATGGAATCTTGACAGGCTACACTCTGAAATACCAGACATGTAATGTCCCTCGGGGGCCTTTCCATGCAGCACATGTCACAATCCCTGTAAAATACAGATCTCAACTTTTAACTTTATTTTTCTAATCTGTAACGGGATATATTAAATACAGCGGATATCAAGAGTCTGCACACCTTGCCTAAGGTTTCAGGGTTTGTTGAGTTGGACAAATCAACACAAATCATACCAGACCTTTTTTCACCTTCATCTTGAAAGAAACAGTATTTAAGTGAAAAATAAAAGGATGGCTTTTAGGAAAAAAAAAGAAAAAATGTTGAACGCCTTAGTTGCATAAGTGCACACACTTTGTGACCAATACTTTGGTTAGAGCTGCAAGTGTTTGCAAAAGTCTCTATGAGCTCAATTGTACCCGATAGTTCTCTGCGGTGCAGTTCAAGTTTGGTTAAACAGCACAGTGATCTCTTGTGAGCTGCGCTCTTTGGGTTCGTGCAACAATTTTCAGCAGGAATGAGGTCTGTTATCGGTAAATGAGCAGAAATACCAGTTCACAGTCTCAAACTGGGGAACTAGTTGCTCATTTTGTGTTGAAGGACAGTTTTTAACAGTCTTCTGAGTGAGGAGTAGAAACCAGCCAGGCGACTTGATCCTTCACCCTGCTTGATCCTCCCTTCAGTGAACAGCACTGAGCTGGGCCAGCTGGAGGAGATGCCCCTTCAGGTGAACCAGACCACCGTGACGCTGTTCAACCTCAAGTACAGCACCCGCTACAAGTTCTACCTGAGCGCCAAGACTGCGAAGGGAGACGGACCTGCAATCACACGGGAGGCAGTAACCATTATGGATGAAGGTAGGAACCTTTTATTTAGATATTTTCTTCAGTGCCTTGCAAAGCAGCCTGTTTTCCAAACACTTAATGATATGGTGCTTTTTGAAAAACATGCATGTTTGATTCCTTTCCAAATTGTGTCTTTTGTCGATAATTTTGTAGAAAACATCCTTCAGTTCCTAAAGCACGTGTTTTCTGTTCATCTTTGATTGTAGTTGCTGTCTGTTGTCGCTGCTCTTATTAAATGTGTCACTTTGATCCATCGTCCTACTGTATACCTGTTATATCCGTTCTGCTGTTCAGCTGAGTCACTGTGTGAGAAGAAGCCTCTGGAAACATACACTGAATTGAAATGTAAACTTGCTTCTCCACAGGCTTACAGTTTAGAAGCCCCATACTGAGGTACTAGTTGAAAGCAATGGAAATAACGATAACAAAACGCATGATCTTCTAAATAGCTTTTCTGAATTATAACAGACGAAACCACAGCCAACTGTTTACAGGAGGTGATGTTTCATCCATGAAGACGGGTAAAATGTCACGAGCGAAATGTCGTCATTACGCTTTAGTCTGTTGCGCACTTAATATCTTTTTCATTTCTTGTAAACAGCTGTCGCGCACATTTCCTCGCTGACTCAGGGTAGGTTAAACACGGTGCTCAGGGCATCAAATCTTTTTGTGCTTTTTGCCACCACAGGTGCCGACACATTTGTCAGTATTTGCAAAGTATGGACGCGGGTGGTGTTCGGCAGGGTTTCAGCGCAACATTTGCGCCCCTTGTCTTTCTTACATGTCATTTTTCAATTTTTATCTCAGGATCATTAGATTTGTGTAAATCTCTCCCCCGGACAAATTATCGGTAGGACTTCAGATGTCATCAGCTCTGTCTCTCGAGGAGCCACCTTGGGACTGTAGGGCTCGAACGGCGACTTCTGGTTATGTTAGAAACTAGCTGTGACGTGTGGGGTTCTGGGAAGGGGAGCGAAGTGACTGTTAGACTCAGGTTCGCTCTGGTCGGTGGATCCTAATGTGTGGAATCATACCGGAAATTCGGTTTAAGTCCAGAGCGCCTCATATGTTTTTAGTCAATCGTGTACCCCACCTCATCTTAAAATAACAGTTTTGTGTGCTAAAATATCTATGGTTTTGTAGGTGGAAGTGATTTGGGTTACAAGGTTTTCCGGCTGAACGCTGTTTAAAAGCTGCTCATCTCAATGAGGTCCAGCTGTGCCTGTGGTCACACTATATTACGCCTCGCATGTTCCGGAAACCCATCATGGCATCACACCTCTGAGAGGAGAAATGTTGACCGACCCGCTGAGCCTGAGTGAGGGGTATCTGCTGGGTTTTGTGTCCCAGTGTCCCGTTGCTGTACGAGGAGCGAGAGAGACAGCGATGATGGTTTGTTAGTTATATAGGCATTTTACAGCATTTTGCTGATATTTGGGGAAATTGGTTGCCATGTTTTTTTTGGGGGGGGGGCAGTGGTGGAAACGGATTATAATTTTTGCTGTTTAAACTCGTGGGAACCAGGCGGCCGATTGACATTTTCCTGGCTTAAGTCTGATTATGAATATAAACAGCTGTATGTTCTGTACTCGTATTGCTGACAAATTTGAACTTTTAATGTCAACATTGGTCTGATGCCCCCCGCCAGGCAAGGCTTTCTGACGCACGGCGGGTCTGTTTAAAGCAACTGTTTACTTACATGAAGTTTTTGACATTTCAATGACACTTGAAGTGGTTCTTCTTGTCGACGTTTTAAAAACTCACTTCTGTGCTTAGTTTGTGGGGGAAAAAAGGTTTTACTCACTGTGGTTTACAGATGCTCTCCCTTCCCCTGGCATTTACACTATTTTTCTACTCCTTTGCCTTTTTCCGTAGCCCTTATTCACGAGCTGTCGGTAAATGTAGGCCCAGGTAACGCGGTGCTGAAAAAGAACACCTGCATGTCTTTGGAGGAGCTGCTCTTTCTCCACAGCGGCTGCTCGGTCGTGGGCCTGGAGGGCCGGGTCCAGGGGGCCAACTGCCGACCCCACGTCGCGCCTTTACTGAACCTGTTCGGCTCCCTTTCCGAGCAGAAGGGAAACCTGCTGGACTCGGCTCTGCCACAAGTTGAGGGAACAACATCCTACGTGTCGTGAAACACGTCGGCTGGCCGGGACTTAGCTTTAACACGATGCTAAAGTGGACTTTTTTGATCGATCGCATTTGACCTTGTCGGAAGCAGAAATTTCTAGAAGCGGCGCGTTCTGTCCCGCGCCGCGGGTGACGTGTGCGACAGTTTTCCCTCAGCTTTCGACGCCGGGAATCTGCATGCGCCTCCCCGCTAAGCTCTTCTCCTGGCTTTGCTGCGGATTGCTGACACGAAGAGGGGCTCAGAACAGAAGTGCATCTCTTTCGCGTGTCACTCTAATCCCTTCTGGCTGCGCCGCCACGTTCTGTCGCCCTCGCTATTAAAAAGAAGCATCAATTAGCAAACCTTCCTATGATTTAAACTGTGATTAAAGAATGAAATAATTCCGAGCGATAATTACAAACAACCTCACCGCTTCAATTTCTTCCTTCCTTCCTCGGCTGCTTCCGCCTGCTGATGACCTGCATGACTCGCGCAAGCAAAAGCCCTGCATGCAGCACGTTGCTCGTAACTGTCCAGCCGCTCGGATTGTCTCAGTGTTCAGTGCCTCTCGTTGCTGTTTCTGCTGTTGTTTCTTACACTTCTTCATGTTCTTGCAGGGTTTACCGAGTCTCCCCATCTCATTGCCCCTATCACACAGTCTCTGCGCCCCACCTTCCACAAGGGTACAGCCATTGCCTCGCGCTCGCTGCTCCTGTTCAAATGTCTCCGTAGCTGAGTGTGTCGTCCAAGTCTGACCTTTTCTGCTGCCGGCAAGAGCCCCATTTACACGCTGTCCTCCCAGACGTGGTGCGACACGTGTGGCGACGAACACTTATAATAATATTATATTAACATAATATATATATATATATGTATTAATATACTTAATATTATAGCTGTTCCTAAGTTACATGGTGAAGTTTTAGCAGTAATTTGGACTCTGATGGGTCTGCAAAGAGAGGCCCGGCCCTAATTCTGCGCTGCAGGTCGTCCCGGTGAAGTTCTACCCGGTTGGGGCCAAAGTCCTGGCTTTGTCCCCAGTTTAGAACAGGCAGGGTTGTTCTCCAGCGCCTTTAGCTGGGGCAGCAGATTTCAGTGTTTAGACACACAGACAGGGAGGTTTTTGAGTGGTAAATGACACCGGCAGAGGAGAAGAGCCAGGTTCACAGCAGGTTCCTAATGGACACCATGAAGGCAGGATTGTAAAACCAACAAGAAAAAAATACGTCCATAATCTGTTAAGAAATGGACGTGAATGTTCCTGTTTTAGTTTCGGAAATATATTGACTTTTGCCTGCAGAATAGTTTTTCATAACTTTGCTAGTGTTTAACTCGTGGCCATAACAAATGGAGAATTTATTCCCTGATATGTATAGTCTGTGTGTTGTCATTATGCAGAGGCTCGTGGCTGATAGCCTTTGACCTCTTCTCTGTCGCTCATCGCTTCCTCCTCCTCTTCCTTGTGCTTCAGTGCGCCCCTTCGTTCCGGCTTTCGGAAACGTCACGTCGTCCGTGAGGGAAGACGGAGCCGTTGTCAGTTGGGAGTACTGGGGACCCGATAAGAACCTTTATGTCGAATATATTTTAGAGAACAGTAAGGCAACGTTTTTATGTTGTCCTGGCTTTTTGTTTCTTCAATTACACACTGGTGACAGGAGACCAACAGCACGAGCTGCTCCTGTTCTGGTTCCTCGGGTTATGAACACAGTTTGGTCTGGAGGTCTGAACTTAACTCCCTCTGTTCATGAAACTGAAATCACTTCTGCCACCATTAATAAATAAATCATACAGACTTCCATCGAATTACTTAAAGATTAAGTTCTGTAAAAGTGTGCATAGCTGTCTTGGATGAGCTGCAGTAAATAATAAATGAAAATAGTTTTCATGTGTATATTAACTTTGATCTTCATTGGAACTAATGTAAAATGACTGAAAGTAAAACTGTGTTGTCTGCACACTCTGTGGGAGTGAGATATGAAATAATAAGTTAGGTGAAGAAAATGCCATTTCAAATAATTTGATATAAAATGATCTCAAGCAACCGCTTCTAGCCTGTTTCTCCCGCGTATGCAGGTTGTTTTCGACCCCCTGCTGAGCCAGGAGCCTCCCTGATAGTGGGGGGGGTCCCTGTACAACGAGGGGAATAGATAATAAACCGCGTGCTCGGCCCACCCAGCTGCTCCAACTTTAAACTTTTATTGGGGCCCTGATAAAGAGCGACCGAGGGGAAAAGTCTGTGCAGGAAAAAGACGTCTTAATCCACCTCCCAGAGGCTGGCTTTCGGCAGGGAAGTGTGTCGCGGGCGAGACGCGGCGGGAAAACACACACGGATGACTATATATATAACCTGCGCGTTCCATTGTGCCGTAAATATGGGCTTCGGGTTCCTGCCTGATTCTGAAGGGCTGCGGAACTTCTTTATAGCTTCTAAGTCCCTCTTCAAAGCCATATTTCTTCTGAGGTGTTCCCTCCTCCCGGCTTCATCTCTTCTACTTCTGGAAGGGGATTTATATTTAATTTTAAGGTGGGTTCGTGATCCACTGGGGCCTGTTTCAAAGTCACCCTCTTCTGCCTTCGTCCTCTTCGCAACCATGGAAAAAATCTTTGAAAATTTCTAAGTCGTCTGTGTGTAACACGAGGAACCAGCGCAGGAGTGGAAATTTACTTTTGGATTAAATTTGGATTTTCCGGATCACGACTGGCTGCATTTTAGCAGATTTACTCGCTTCTTGGTAAACTGGACACGGTTTTGATCTCTACTGACTTTCTTCCAAAAACAAAAGATCATACGACGATTGGACCTGCGTTCAAGACCAGTGTAATTGACTGCATGCAAGTGTTTTTGTGGCTTTATCTACATTAATATTTGTCTCTTTACATCTACAACAGTATTCAGTAGTAATAGTCAGTTAGAATTTCCCTAAGTTTATGTTGTCCTCGAATTTGACAGTAATTGAGAGTAGTCGGTGTGCAGCGAACGCGTTTTAATAGGTGACCCCTTCTCTGCAACTCTTCCAGGCCAAGAAGACTGGAGGAGAGAGTCTGTAAACAGTTCTCAGTCGTACCTGATCAAAGGCTTAAAGCCCGGAATGACATACAGAGTCCGCGTCGTTGCTAAAGATCAGTCAGACGCAGTAGTTCACAGCACAGAAGAGCTGCTGGTCACTGTGCCAGGTGAGAAGAAGGCGACGCAGCGGCATGATGGCGATGTGCTGGTTTGTGCTTCAGTTTGCATGGAGAACCCGCCGTGGTCTCGCGGTCGGGGCCGTTGTCATTCAGTTTCCTCGACTGTCGACTAAATAAAGAGCTCTCGTTGTAGTCGGGTGTGACGCGATTCACTGTGTCGCATGTTTGCTGTGGAGTTCGGTGCCCGAGTTTGTGACCCCCTGCTGTGTTTTCATTTGTTTCTCAGTCGCAGCTTCATCGCCGCCTTGATCGCGAGGTTTCGCGGTCAAAGGCGGGCGTCATCCCTGCATGTGATCGTGCCGCGTTTCTCCGTGGTTTGTTTTCTGCCTGTTTGGTTTGCGTTCCCGATGAACGCGGCGAGTTCCGCGCCGCCTCTGCCCACGCCTGTCCTCCGTTGCCTGAGAACGACGCCGTGTTTAACGTTTGTGTCTTTGGTTTCCGGGAGCAGCGATGGCGAGTAGACAGGTGGACATCGCCACCCAGGGCTGGTTCATCGGCCTCATGTGCGCCATCGCCCTGCTCATCCTTGTGCTGCTCATTGTCTGCTTCATCAAGAGGAACAAAGGGGGAAAATACCCAGGTAGGGCGGCCGACCTTCCTGCGGGATCTTCACGCGGGGGGGGGGGGGGGGGGGCTTGCCGCTAAGTCAGTGATGTCGTTGCCCTTGCCAGTGAAAGAGAAGGAAGACGCTCACGCCGACCCCGAGATCCAGCCCATGAAGGACGACGATGGAACCTTTGGGGAGTACAGGTGAGAGAGAGCGCCCCCCGCTGGCTCCACAGGCCCACCTCTTTTCTTCAGCTGGGCCGGACTGCACCTCCTAACCCCCCTCTTCTGTTTGCCGGCAAATATCTGTTTATTTGCACGAACCACACCTGTCAGAGCACAAAGTGACCCCCCCCTCCCACCAAACTGCTCCTATGGGACAATCTGTGACATTTTTGTTCCGCAAGGAGGAACCGCTGCCTCGTCTCAGCTGCCCCTAAAAAAAAAAAAAAAAAAAAAAAATTGTGCCGGAAAGACATCAGTTTGCGTCAAGAACACATTTTTACTTTTCCTCTGTAAAATTTCTCCTGAGGTGCAGGGATGGAGTTCGCATTGTAGCCAGGTGATCTTTTAGAGCAGCTATGTCCACACTCATGGTCGACTGTGTACAGGTGTTATACCCGGCAGACGGTTTACAGCAGCTGCCCGGTTATAACCCACTATCTGCTTTTTCATGGAGGCAACCGCTTGTGCGCACATCTACAGTTGTTCTTTTGAAGCACTTTATCCGCGTGGCACTTGACCGCTTTCCTTTCTTACTGCGCCGACGTCTTTAACCTGCACACGCGTGGCGAGCCGCGCCACTTTCTTTTTACGTTTTCTGTTGCTTTGGACTTTGTGAGTTGAGAAACTCGGCACAGTCCCGCGGTGCGCTGTGCATGGCTGCTGTTAGAAACCAGCTAGAGGAGCATGTGCAGCTGGCCTTTATTTAAGTGCTTTTTGTATCAGTGGAGATGTTAAATAATAATGTTGTCTGTCAAAACAGTCCTCTAACCTGAGATGGGGGGGTTAAGCCTCCAAATGAGGATTTTAATGTTTAAAGAGACGACGTAACTTCACGCAGTATATTTATTCTCCATCGACAGGCCAGTCAGCGAGGCGTCATTCAGGTGTTAACTTGATCACATCTGGGTTGACGTCACTATTTGGCCATATTTGACTTTATGTAGATGGTCTGACCTGTTTGGAGTCTTTATACTGATAAGTTAATGAACTTAACTGTTTGCCTTTATTTATTTCTTTTCACCGTTGTTCATTTTATTGCGTTTGATCCGTGCGCGTGATTCCGGAAGCAGGCGCGCTCGCGTCATCTGTACTTACGGATTTAACATTTGCTCCAGGCGAGAGTACGGTGTTTTTTCAGTGTTGACCGAGTGTGTTTTAGTGTTTGTGTTGACATATGTGACTCTCCTGAGATGTCATCGCACAGGAAAGCTGTCATTATAAGCAAATGTTAAGTATAAACATCTTAGTATAAAAGAATTTTGGTGGTGAAGCATTAAGTCCTCGCTTATGATGCTGTAGTATATAAGTATAGTATATAGTATATAATGAGAAGAATCCATTAGGTGATGAATGTTCTGTCCCTTTCTCGATCTTCGAGTCGGCCTGAACTGTGGAGTTTAGCCACATTCTGCCTCGTCCCACCTGGATCGTGGACAAGACAGAAACTGTGTTCGCGTTATTTTGATACCTGCTTTAGTTTCTCTGTGAAATGAGATGTCACTCAGCTCAGTTGTGAGGATGACTTTCCCTCCTAGACGGCTTAGATACCCTCTTGTTTGTTCCCCCTGCTTTGTACGGTGAATGTAGGTCTCTGGAAAGGTAAGCGAGGGGCTGCCTCAGTCCGGCATGTGAGACTGGTGGGGACACCGGAATTTGGACGTTGGGTGCGGTCTGCCTTTCTGAGAAGCTTGGGTGAAACTGTCATACATCGAGTGCTCGTTGACCATCAACTGCCATCAGCCATCAGCATCCCCAAGGTTAACATCACCTTACAGCAACTAAACGGCTTTATTTTGCTCAGGACCTTCCTGTCTTCTCCACCCATTTTGTGTGTGTTTGCCTGGAAAGCAAAGTGCATTTTATGTTTGTTTCCGTCATTGCTTTGGACTTGCAGTTGTCATTTCCAGCCATGTGGGACGAGAGAGCCGCTGTGCAGCCAAACACAGAGAGCTGTGTCATGAACTCTTGGCTTCTATTTCATGTGCTAGCTGAGAGGGAGAATCCTGGCTTCTCATTGGTCTACTGGCTGAGAGGGAGAATCCTGGCTTCTCATTGGTCTACTGGCTGAGAGGGAAAATCCTGGCTTCTCATTGGTCTACTGGCTGAGAGGGAAAATCAGAGCTGTAAACAGGTTTCAAAGAAAAGTCGGCCCATCTTGCGCTGCATGGTGGCGGGTCACCAGCACACCTACAGCGTCCCCTCAGAGGACCTGGTCCATCAAAACCCAGTGAAAGACCAAGATGGCTTTCGATATGAAAATACACCTATACCCCAGTAATCCAGCGGCCAGGTCCCCGAGATGAGGTCGTATCCGGGCAAAGGGAGCGTGAAGCGACGTGGCAGCACTGCGTCCAGAATCTGCGCTCTTAGTCTTTGCCTCGAGTGGCCTGGGTTCAAACGCGCTTTCGGCTTCTATGGTTTCATTTGCCGCTGCTGAGTCGCTAAGACCCCAGGAACAGCCCATCGCATTTACTGTTTTTTTTTTCCATTTTCTACATAAATTTGACTGTTAAATGTTCATTTCTGTCGCTACTTAAAATAAGGAAAGAAGCTTAATGTATAAAACTGAACTGGAGAAGTAACTGCACGAAAACAGAGTTTTGTAAAAGAGTTTGGTATTTAGCTAAGGGATGTTTAAAGGGCGACGCCGGAAGTGGCGTTTCGCAGCGTTGGGGAGATTTTGGGGAAACGAAGTGCGGTTCCTCAGATGGACCCGGAACAAATAGTAATTTTCCTCATAAGAAATAGTGCAAAAGCTCGCCGATGTGCCGGGATTCCTGGAAGCGGCTGACGGGGGTATAGGTGTACTTCTGCTGAGCCCATGGACGACAAGCACAAACAATAAAAGGAAAATATCTTTGGAACCTACTTATTTGGAAAACATTCAGCAGAAGTAAAGCAGAAAGAGGACCGGACGAAACGGCCAAAGTTGACGGTCCTCGAGCCGCCCTCTCATTCAGGCCTTTGCACAGGAAAACATGCTGTCTGATGTCTGGACCAGAGAAGATGTTGCACTTCTGTATGAACAGGGATCGATCGGCATGTGTTGTGCGATTTTGTTCCACCTACAACAAGCTAAACCCCTTCAGACGTTTCCCATCGTTCCGCCTGTAACTCCTGCATGTTATTTTCTCCTAGTGACACAGAGGACCATAAACCATTGAAGGGAAGCCGCAGCCCTTCCAATGGGACGGTAAAGAAGGACGAGAGTGACGACAGTTTAGTTGACTACGGGGACGGCGAAGACAGGCAGTTCAACGAGGACGGCTCTTTTATCGGACAGTATAGTGGGAGGAAGGAGAGGGACACGGCCGAGGGCAACGAGAGTTCGGAGGCGCCCTCTCCCATCAATGCCATGAACTCTTTCGTGTAAGTCGCCCCCCGGCGCCCTGCCCGGCGTCACGCGCATGCTAACGCCCAGCTAAACAGAATAGGAAGACGGACGTGCGTAACCCCCCCCCCCCCTCCCCCAGGGGCAGGAGCGGAATGAGAGCCCCCGCTGTTTGATTCCTTACAAATACGTGAAAAACGGCAGACGGCCTCTCTTAATGCCGGACCCCCTCGTGAGGTCATCGTGAGGTTCCAACATCCTGCATGGAAGTAATAATCGTCCAACATATTATAACACAGGTATAAAAGTACAATTTCACTTCATTTCCGCCTCTGCGGGGCACCTTTGTGTTGCAGGTTTTGCCTTTTTCTTCAAGTGTTATCTTGGTATTATTTGAAAAAACACCTCCAATGTCTTTGTGGACATTGTTGCGAAACATTGCTAAATGTACAGCTATTTTATGTCTTTTTTGTAAGACAGGAACTGTTTGTATATAACGGAGGGGACGGATTTGCGGACTGGAAATGGGGGCCGTGTAACCAACTGGACTGCAGTCAGTATGAAAGTGGCCTTTTCTGCCGTTACGTGTAACTGTTTCAACAAACATTTGGTTTTGGGTTTAAACCTTTTCTTTCTCCCATCCTAGTTTTGTAACACATCAGATTTGTTTCCATGTTGCAGCTGCACTAATGAACAATGGAAGCCGAAGTGTTTTGCATGTCGATCCATCAGCTGTCATCTCCATGCCCTCACCTTACGTGTGTGTGTGTGTGTGTGTGTGTGTGTGTGTGTGTGTGTGTGTGAGCACCGCTGCGGTCCTCTGGGCCGCTGCGCGTGGCCACCGGGTCCTTTTTGGCAGCAGGTTGGACGGCTTGCAGATGTGACGTCACCCGTGTCTTAAGTGCACAAGCTTCTTGTTGCCGCCGCCGTTGCTGTGACGTCCTCTCTGGTCGCCGGCTCTAAGGGGGCGGAGCTCCGGAATCCGCCGTGGATCCAGTCTGTTGAAAACGGTGGGAACAAACGCACAGAGCGGGCGATGGCTGCAGGGGGTTAGAGCGAGCGAACCGCTCAGTCTTTAGGCTCAGCGTTTATACCTGTCCTGTTGTCTCGCGGCCAACGACGTTCCCGATGCTCCTGGGTTTCCTGCCTTTTCGGGCGCTGCCGCTAAAGTCCACTTTGAAAGGTTCCGACTCGGTACAAAATGTCTATAAAATAACGATTTGTGTTTTTTTCCCCTCTGCTTTTGTGTTGACGTTCATAGAAAAGACGGGAGTGGAAGTCTGATCTGACCAAAAATGCCAAAGTTCTGTTAACGTTCAGAATCACGAGGGTCAATGTGTGTGATTTTTTTTTTTTTTGATTTTCATAACTTGCATCAAGTTTTCAGTTTAATGTTGTACTGCTGTGAGCAGATAGTTTGTTGAAAAGACTGCAGACTGTCGACATGTAGTGATGCTTCTGTAAAGAGAGACAGGAGAAGAGTGAGTTGTAATGAATGTTGTCTCTGCAACATCAATCTGCTGTGAGTCTCAGAACGTCTGTAACCCTCAGACAGTCCGGGTCAAAGAAGCAACATCATTTCCCGGCCACTTTTTGGCTTTTTTTTTTTTTTTTTTTTTTTTTTTGCAACTGATNTTTTTTTTTTTTTTTTTTTTTTTTTGCTGCAAGTGATTTGTTTTGATTCTTCTTGTTTCACCTTTCTGTCCCTGAGCTGAACACACAGACATGCATGAAAAGACGCCAAATGAACGACTACATCTGTTGCGAAAAATTTTGTATTTCAAATGAAAATAAATGTTGGTCGGAGGATTTCACTAACTGTTTAACGCCTAGTTTGCATTGTCACTGTATGCTGCACATTTTTTGCTTTCGAGGTGGAGTTTCGGCAACACAAAGTGATCATAAATAAACCTGTCTTGCTGTGAGGTGTCGTCATGAAAACCTCTCTTCTTTATAACTGTCCAAACGCAGTTTAACCCTGGGGACAATTCGCCCTGTAATCTGCTTTAACGTCTCCAGGAGGCTAAAACATCCCAAAGGATACGTGGAAAAGGAAATAACAGCAAATATGATGATGTGTTTGTTGTTATTGACTTTTTGCTGGAAACGACCGTCGCTGTTTTATTCTCGTTCTTCACGGGCTTTTGCAAGTCGGCATAAATAATTCAAAATGCATCAGCATATGTGCTGCATCATTTCGCAGGCTGCTGGAGCGACGTGGAGAAAATGGTAAACGTGACATAAACCAAAACACGGTTTCAGCACAACTGTGGCACACGGGCACCGTTTGAATTAGCAAAGCCTGAGCTCAGCAGGGCTGGAATTTCTCCACTTAGGCCGAATCCGCCGAAGGGAAGCGGCCCCGGACGGGGGCCGTCGGTTGGCCGCAGGGGGTCGGAAGGAGTTTGTCTTTACGGTCAAGACTGCGTCTCAGAATAGCGATCAAGAAAACTCGACCTTTTTAACCCTGCGCTCTGCTGCTCTGCGAGATTCTTCCGACCACTAGAAATAGCGGAATCTCCGAACATCACGAACAGCGGATCTCCGGCGTTCACCTGTGTGGACGCAGCGGGACCGTTTCCTGGTCCGGGAAACACGCAGCGAGCCCATTTCAGATGTCCCGTCGGTTCAGCTTCACAGTTAATCTTATGCACCTCATTTTACCTGAACGAATTGATTTTGCACGTAGAAGGTTGGTTCCAAAGATTTTTTTTGAACACAGTTTGTTTTGACTTCTCACATGTGATGGGCCTAATAAAGAAATAAACGTAAGGTTTTATTTGACGTCACTTCTTGTGTCCTGTCGCCGTCTAACGTCTCACAAAGGAACTAGTGGAATAAATATACAATAATGAGAATTCGAGATCTGCACAGAGCACAACGGGGTCCCGCCCGGGCACTTTTGTTCCTTCTACTTCAAATGTACAGTGGGACCAAAAAACCCCTCAACACTCAAACATTAATAATGAGTGTGAAGTTAAAATTAAAATCGTCTTCTGTGTATGTGATTCATCATTAAACATCTACCCTTTTCCTGTCAGTTCGGCACCTTGAAACTTGTCAGTGAAAAAAGCTCTTAATATCTTTTTTTTTATGGTGCCTACATATTTGTTGGAGTATTCTGGAAACGCTGGCAGCGAAGGTGAATCGTAGAAGCCTTACTGTTTGCGGAAATACGGGAGAACTGAGGAAAGAATATCAAGGTGAGGAAATCACGGCTGTTTGACTGGAGAACGTGCGGGATGTGAGCGAAACGGCATGAAAAAGGAGTTTAACTGCAGTCGCAGTATAAATAAAATAATAAATCAAATGCAGCCGCAGAGGTGAGTCCTGGTGGGTGACGGCCAGTTAGCAGTTTGTGTCACTTAGAACACGGTTTTCAAAGCAGCAGAGATGCGACTAACAGACTGAATAGTCGGCGGTGGAAGCGCAGCTGCTTCGGCCACCAGAACTGCAAAATTACTCAATGTGTCAAGAGGAACCGTCTCAGAAGCGATGACAGCATATGGGGAACATGGGCCCCCTGCGTGGGTGGGGGTGGTTTGAAGCTCGCTGACACGGACAGCACAGAACCTGCACCCCCGAGCAACAGATGAAACCAGCGTGGTTCGGTGAGTCACGTTTCGCCCCCTTTCCTACAAATGGGCGGCTTTACTTTTGGAGAAAGTCAGAGGATGACATCACCTTGTTATCTACTCAACCCGGCCCTAACACGGTGGGGGGTCTGCACTGTACGGTCAGCCATCTTGGCAAGTCATCGGGTCCAGCGACTGCTCTGCGTCGACATCAACGGCCAAGGGATACGACGCCATTCCATACAGAACCAGTTGTACCCTGCGGTGCAAACGCTGTTCCATCACGACCTTCCCACTTAGGATCATAATACCCCCCACGCTGCTCAACCAATTCAACTGCGCTTTCATGAGCTGCAGGATGAAGTCAAGCACCTTCCCATTCCACCAATCTGTGGAGCAGATCTTCACCTCCATCTTCCCTCAAAGAGCTGCAGAGTTCAGGGCGGTCAAACGGTGGTCCTTCTCATTATTAGGTTCTTGATGTTAAAATACCGCCGGGTGTTTCTGCTAATTTGTCTAAAGTCTCCAACGTGTTGGTGAAATAGTGCAAATCCTTCCACTGCTTGACACCGTGAAAGACAACGCGGTCAAACCGGAGATGATGAAGGCGATTAAATCGAGGTGTTGACTGACGGTCACGACCCGCTCTGCTCACTGCACCCTCCTGCCATGCCTCCCCCCCACTGGGTCCGGGATGTAGGATTAACTCTGGATCAACTCAGACGTGAAGTAGAGTGAATGTTAAGGTTTTTCGACGTCAGGAGGCGACCGGTTCTGGTGGTGAAAGACCCTGAAGGCCTCCGTCCCGACGGTCGCCAGCAGAACAGCGCCGTCGGCCACTTTAGAGACTCCGGTTTAAGTTGTTTTCCACGGTTGAAAAGGGGGGAAGAGCTGAGCGAACGACGGTCTGCAGCTCGCGAGCTTTTAAAGCGGCGCCTCTCCAGCGAAAGGAGGTTTTCCCCACAATGCAGGGTCACGCTGTGTGAGCAGCAGCTGTAAAAAACGCTGCATAATTTAATTTGTGTGGTTTTTCTTTAAAGTCCTGAAAAAACCTGTTAAATATTCAGCCCGGCGCCGTCCATATGCTCCCCCAGCGTGGCCGCGATAGACGTGATGTTGATGGACATTGTTCTCCGTGGACGTCACCCTCAGTGTCTTTTATCTGCAGTTGTTCTAACACTGTGGGGGGGCGGACCCCCTGTCTGGATCCCCCATCCCCCGTCAACCAGGCTCTACGTCGACTCTGTATTTTACCCAGATACTAAGGTACGTGCGCAAGCGGGCCGATTCGCCGCGGTTTCGGCCGAGTTTCTAAATCCAAAGTCTGGGTGAAGATGGATAAAATACAGTCGTCCTCCTTCTGGCCGAAGGACACGACTAGAACACAGATGGTACGTTTGACCTCGGAGGCCCTTTATACCTGCGGTCATTGGCCACCGGAGTGTATTTATCAACAACAACGGAGGAAATTTTCTCCTTCGTGACCTCAAACCCTCACAGCTCATATTCAAGCTTTGCAATGTTGGTTATTTGGGTTGGAGAAGAAGTGGTTGTGTTGTGTTATCTTGGGCTGCTGGGTTTTCCACGGTGCAAAAAGAGCTCCTTCAGGTTCCCATTCAGACCGGGTTCTTCTTCTGAAAGCCCCTCGGATAATCGTTTGTGACGCGAGCGAGAAATCTCCACACTGGAACCAGAGGCGCAGGTACTGAGAAGAGTCGTCTTAATGAGGAGGCGTGAAAAATGAGCATGAAGTGCAGCAGCTTTTTTCTGGCCAGCTGGGCGGTCGCAGGAGAAGTTGTCCTTCAGGACTCGGTTCAGGATGTTCTGAACGGCTGAGGTTTTTGCAAATCTATCGCGAATTACATCTCCACATGGTAGTAAATATGTAAAGTTCACGCTTTGTTCTCTTCATCCGATGCTAATGAGCCTCTGCTGGCCTCTTCGTTCTCATTGTCCCAGATTACATCCAGGATCCCTAAGGATTTGGAAACATGATCCGGCTGCGTTGCTCTTGTTTTCCTTCCAAGATCAGTGAGGATAAACCTCAGCTGTAGACAAAACTAGAGCTCCTCCCCTCACAAGTGTACACCAACCCCCCGTCCTAATAAATTAACCCCAACATTGCTGCCATCATTTCCCCGACGCTGTTCTCCAAACCGTGTTCATCTCACATTCTCACCCCTGCTGAAGCACAGCTTGTTTGTTACAGCCCATCAGCTCCACTTTTTGAGCCTCTTGTGAGTGAGGTGAACAAACCAGAGGTGGAGGAACCGTCACGTTCTTGCTGGGGTGGAGGAGCAGATCAGGTTCTGCAAGTATTGAGGTGATGGTCATTTGACTGCTTCATAAGCTTCTTGGGGCAGCTTCAAGAAGGCAAAGGAGAGGAAGTAGGAGTCCTGAGCAAATGGTCCAGAGCTCCAGACCTTTTGAGGTTAAAAAACTGGGTCCAGAAGGGAGATTTGAGGCTTAAACAGGTTGAATTACAGGAGGTGACTGGTCACCCAGGTAGATGACAGAGACGCACCTTTGAGGATCTGTTTGTGTACAAGTCTACATTGTGGTATTAGATGGAGGAAGAGGAAGTGGTCTGAAAGGAGCAGAGTAAGTAGAACACCTGCAGAGAGAGGTTCACAGGTACAGAGGGAGCCAAGTAAACTTACCTGCTAAGATCTACCTGACAGGGAGCATCCAAACCATCTCAGCGACAGTCTCCTCGACACCAAGCTGTACCTAGCAAGAGAAGGACATGGTGGTCAGCTGTGTCACATGCAGAGGAGATGAAGAGGGAGGCACTCTAGTGGACTGGAGAACTTCTTACACTGTGGAGGGCTGGGGGGGCTGGGGGGCCTTGGTGGAATGGCTGATTTTGAATCCAAACTAGTATCCATCAAGGAGATCATTCTGATCATAAACGGGGTTTTAGAAAGAAACGAGAGGAGGGAGACTGGTCTGTATTTGTGGATTAGATTTGGGTTCACAGAATGTTTCTTTGGTGGGACACGGGCAGCTTTCGAAGGAAAGCCGGAAAGATCATTTGAAAGGAATAAACTTTTCGGTGACAGAATGGCATCAAGATGACAGGTGGTGACTTCGGAAGAGTAGGATTTCGGAGACGGTGGGTGGAATGTGGAGACTAAAGGATGCCAGGGGTCTCGTCACGGTGGAAGGAGGAGGATGTTGGTCAGGCCATTGATCTGGTCTCTGAAGAACGAGGCAAAATGATCAGAGGTGAAGGTGAAGGACGAGGTGGTGGAGGAGGAGCAAAGATGAAAGTGTGGCTGCATAAAGTGTCCAGGGGTTGTTGTTGGTTCCCATGAAATATTGTTCTGCAGAGAAGAACCTGCAGAGCAGAAGGAAACTAGAAGGTCCTTAGAAGATGCTTTTCAGAGACCAGCACCTTATGCACAACATTTCAGATTCGCTCGATTCCCATTCCGCCTGCGAGGAGTTTGTACGTTTTCCCCAAGGTGCGTGTTGGTTTCCACCGGGTCCTCCGGTTTAAACCCACAGTCCAAAGACACATATTTCAGCGCTGGGTTCAGATTTATTCTGGAACAGTGCAGTAAAACACAGTAAACACAGGAAATCACCGCCGCGCATAATCCGCGTTTTCCACTCTTTACACAGAGAATCATCATCCTGAAGGAGAATCAAACCGACGGAAAGACTGATGGTGGAAAAGGAATAAAGTTTTGGAATATTTGTTTCTCATACGCATTTTACCTGAATACACCTGTATTTCACCACCTTCACCTGTATTTTACCTGAATACACTTGTATTTCATCTCCTACACCTGTATTTCATCTTCTACACCTGTATTTCATCTCCTACACCTGTATTTCACCACCTACACCTGTATTTCATCTGAATACACTTGTATTTCATCTCCTACACCTGTATTTCACCTCCTACACCTGTATTTCACCACCTACACCTGTATTTCATCTGAATACACTTGTATTTCATCTCCTACACCTGTATTTCACCTCCTACACCTGTATTTCACCTCCTATACCTGTATTTCACCTCCTATACCTGTATTTCATCTCCTACACCTGTATTTCACCTGAATACACTTGTATTTCATCTTCTACACCTGTATTTCACCTGAATACACCTACACGCCGCACGGTTTGGTCCAGATGGACGTCGGGAAAAGCGGACGCTGCTCCTGTCGGCCGGTTCTGCTCAAGCGGATCGATTCTCCTCCTTCGCAGCGACGTCCACGTGACGGCATCGCTGCCACCCGCGGCGCTTCGCCACCTTCCACCCGTCATCTTCTCTCCGCGTCTTCGGAACCCGAAACTGGTCCAAATAGGAGGAGAGCGACTGCGTGGCCCCCGATCGCGGTGTTGGCGCTGCTCCGCCGTGCGGGATCTCACCCCCCCCCCCACACCCACCCACCGTCCAATAGCAGCCGCCCGGTCCCGCCCACGCAGCCAATCGGCGGCGCAGAGTCCGGCTGCAGCTGCTCTGGCTCACGCAGCTCGGGATGCTGCCCCGACCCAGCGGCGATCTGCGGAGGCTGCGGGGACCCACGCCAGCGCTGCGGGTAAGAGGTGTGTGGTGGGGCGGGAGGAAATGGCGGGGTCGCGCGGGGATCGTGTACCGCAATGCAGAACGGCGTCGTTCCGCGGCTCCTCGCGCCGATCTGAAGTCAGAGATGCGGGGCCGCGCGCGCCGAGCGGAAAATCCCGAGGAAGATGCGGCGATCGATGTTTCTCCGGGGTTTTGCCGCGTCGCGCGGTTCGGCTGCGTGTTTCTCGGCGCGACGAGCGAAGCCACCGCGGGGGGCCGTGCTGGGGACACCTGAGCGGCGCCCGTCTCGTCATGTTCAGGTGTGTCGCTGTCCCCACGCAGATGCCACCGTTTTGTCTTCCTTCGGGGTTTGCGAAGGGCCCGGATTTTCGGAGGACCGGCACGAGGGTTCGAGCGTGAAAAGGGTGTCGTCGGGGGCCGAGGGGGGTGTCACCGCGGCGCGTCACCGTTACATGTCAGACTGGGGACAGAAACAGTTTATGATCCGTGTGTAAAAGTGCAGTAAAAAGCCGCCGTGAAGCGGCTCCAGCCTCGTCCTGCGGCCACAAAACTGCGATTCTTCCGAAAAACAGGAGATGAATTTTCTGCGTCGCCCCTCATCGCGGGGGGGGGGGGCGGATTCCCGCGTTTCTTTGCCACGCAGCGTCGCCAGATTTATTTTTGCACCGCGTGTTTGTGTCCGGGTGACATTTACACACCACCGGTGTCCTCAATTTCGCCAACGCTGGACGTACACACAGGGTGTGTGTGTGTGTGTGTGTGACTGTGTGTGACTGTGTGTGTGTGTGTGTGTGTGTGTGACTGTGTGTGTGACTGTATGTGTGTGTGTGACTGTGTGTGTGTCTCTGTCTGTGTGTGTGAGACTGTGTGACTGTGTGTGTGTGTGTGTGAGACTGTGTGTGTGACTGTGTGTGAGTGTGTGTGTGTGTGTGTGTGTGTGTGTGTGTGTGTGTGTGTGTGTGAGTGTGTGTGTGTGTGTGTGTGTGTGTGTGTGTGTGTGAGTGTGTGTGTGTGTGTGACTGTGTGTGTGACTGTGTGAGAGTGTGTGACTGTATGTGTGTGTGTGACTGTGTGTGTGACTGTGTGTGAGAGTGTGTGACTGTGTGTGTGACTGTGTGTGTGTGAGTGTGTGTGTGTGTGACACAGACAGACGGGTCACGAACAGAATGTTTAGAGTGACGGGTTGACTTAGGGTGACAAGTTCGCCCTTCGCCCAGCGCAGGTTCTACATGCCGTTCACAGCGAGGACCACGAACGTGTGCAGATGCTGCGTCTGTTTGGGATGTTCGGGAAGGTGGAACAGTAGAACCCACCCGAGAGGTGGGCATCAGCGAGCCTTCGCAGGCCGACGCTCCTCGCGGACACGCGGTCCTCACGCCGCCGGCCCGCTTGCGTTTGCAGTAACGCGCCACGGGGGGCGAGGAACGGGGGGGTGACCTTGTGTTTACCCACGATTCCCCCTAATGGGGTCTTTCCGGCCGCGGCGTTCGCTGCTCTGGCGCCGCCGTGACTTTGCGTGTTGTCGCGAGCCGAGGGGAACGTGCAGGAGAACGCGGCGACTCGGTGACCTTCTCTTTAACCCGTTCTTTTGTGCAGCGGGATGTCGGCTCCGGCCTTTGCTTTGAAAATCACTTTGGCTTGAAGCCGTTTGTGTTCCGGTGTGGAACTCAGGCTCAAGGGTACAACGGAGGGGTCTCTTTCTGCTCCTCAGACCAGGGTATTTTGGATGTCTTATCCTGTTTTCATTCATTCGGGGCGGTGGCTTTGTTTTCCGGACTAAACTCCTCTGTGAGATCGATGTCGAAGCCTTTGATCCTTTAAACTGAATCGTTTCCGTTTACAGTTACACTCAGCGGCCACTTTATTAGGCACACCCAACGTACCTACTGATCGGGGGCCCCCGTTGCCTGCAGAGCAACATGAATCGAGCGACGAGGTGCTGGACTCACTCCACGGGGACTCGGTCCATGCTGGCTTGATGGCTTCCCAGTTTCTGCAGGTGTTTGGTGACGCATTTATTCTGCTAACGTCGCTTGCCACTTCATGGCAAAGATGCTGTCCTGGACTGAGCGGTGGGATCTGTGCAGGTATCTGGAGTAAAGTAAAGCCACGCTGGTGTTGGGGGGACCATCCTGAGATGATGTTTGCTGTGTGACTAGGCACATTACCCTGCTGGATGGCCAGGCTGTCCATGAAGAGATGCAGCTGGTCAGCAACGATGTTTTGGTACTTTGTGGAATTGAAATGGTGCTCAGCTGGTACTAAAACACTTAATGTGTGCAGACAAAACATTTAGCCCATCATCAGGCCACCAACACCGGCCTGGTGCGCCTAATAAAGTGGCTATCGGGGGCACTTCTACACGGTTAGCAGACACTTCTCTCCAAAGCGATGCACAGCTGGGGTAAACAGACGTGCATTTTAAACGCAGGCACATTCCTGAAGGACAGATCATTATTAAGTTTGTGGAACTTATCTTCTGGATGGAAGGGACTCCATATATTGATTCACGTTGTAAAAGGTGACATCTTTAGCACCGGGGGGATGGCTTCCGTAGACCGCGCAGCACACCTTACCTCCTGCTCCGTGGGTGTGGAAGGTTTAGCTCTGGAAGGAGCGAGAAGATGAGCGGCACCGTGCGGTTCTGCGATGACCCAACTGCTGCTTTTGTGACAGTTCATACGTGACAAAGATTACATTGATTTATCTCTGATCCGAGATGCGCTCGAGCTCAGAAAAGCCACAGTGTGTCACCGCGGACTCTCTTTCACCGCCGCTTGGCATTTTCACTCCGTAAGCAACATACGGGACCAGTCGAAAGTTTGAGCACCTTTTCACGAGGCTTTCGGTTAAGTTTCAGCGAGAAATCTCTTTCCCTCTCCTATGGGGGGGTTCTCGGAGATGTAGGACGCTTCTGACCGGGACTGTGAATGTGTGCTGTGATGCCACTTGAGTCAGGCTGTCACGCTGATGTTGCTGAATCAGACAGGCTCTGTTCTCCACTGTTGTTCAGGCTGGTATCAGGCATCGGAGGCAGGACACATCCTCCTTCCCGAAAACAGCGGTGGGGTGACACGTCGGCCTTCTGAAACACACGGTGTATTTCTGTCCTCAGCACTTTGAAACTATGGTACCTCCTCGTGAGATTTGTGCAAGAGAAATAGGCCCCGTTGCCTTACAGGAGAAGTTTCTCCTTGATGTGTGGGAGTTATGAGCCTGGGGGCCTCTCATCGCGCCTTCACAGCCATCCCTCCCATCGTTTCATATGTTTAGTTTTGGATTCCGCTGGCAGCGGGCCAGGCGGGTTCGGCTGCTCGTACCTGCAGCCGCACCTGGTTCTCGATCCATTCGAGCTGAGCTGGAAGTAGAAATGGGTTGAGATACACTGCGAACATAAGCACGCCTCTCGGCCGGAACACCGGAGCGAGACTTTTCATTTCGGTCAGTACTCCGGTCGATTCGAAGACGCGGTTAAGGTGCCCTCCGTGGCGGCGAGTTTAACGTTGCAGCCGCGCCCGGTCCGTGAGGCCGGACGGTACGTTTCCTGCGATTATGTTTCAAGTCTTATAAATAGCAGAATCTCTCCTTTTCTTCCCAGTGTAAACCTCGAAATAGAACAGAAAAATGCGTTTAGAACGAACACAGATAACCGTACGGCGCAGACACATTAATAGATCCTGTTGCAGTTGTAGTGGCCTGACATAGGAGCCTTCAAGAATACAAAGATGAAGGATGTGCTGTTAATAAAAATGACTTATTAAAATGTTAAGTGAAAATAAATGCCTGGCTTTTGGTAATTCTGTTTGGATTCTAAGTGATGTTCCTCGCAAAGAAAAAAGTCCTCCATTTAGACTTTACGTCAGCTTGAAAAAAAAAGAAAAACTGCTGAGTTGTCTTTATCACGTATTAAATAATTGATCACAGTTGTGCCCCAAACTGGACACTACCTAATGCATCATGTCTGGAAAATCACATTAGGTCCATTAGGTTAATGCCTTTATATTAGCTCTAAAGTACTTTTGGAGCGATAAAGGGAACGGGGATGGGAGGTGATGGGCAGGATAGCCGTTCCTCTGAACGTCTCCTGTGGATCGGAGCCGTGATGGATCCAAGGACACAGGGACCCGTCTTCCCCGACGGACGGATAAATACCACGACGTCGCCCCAGCTGTCCGGGACAGAGAGGGAGGACGGAGGATGGAGGACAGAACGGGGTTTTAGCCGATAAAAGCCGTGTTTTCAGATTCACTCCCTTTCGCCACACGTGCGCCGATAATAAGTTATAATAACGGTAAAGGTACATCTGGCATCCGTGGCAATATTTCCCACTGGAATTAGAGAGGCTCGAGTTTACCGCCCTGAATGCAAATACAGCCAAAAAAGTGATAAGTCTTTGAACCTGGATGAATTCTGGCCCTTGGGAACGAATTTTTCGGCTCCGGCTGGCGGCTCATTAGCATGTTTGCTCATTAATATGAATTATTTCCGTTAATGGGATCGAGTGTGAGGTTTGTGTGTGTAAAGGTGCGCTTGCTGGGAGAGGATTAGCGTTCTGTCTGCGGGATTTGAGCAGAACGGACTTGTGAAGGACAGTCCTGTTTAAGGCTGCCTGTTTCCTCCCGGCGGATCGTGGAACCAGCGGGGCGACCGAAGTGAAGGAGCTGCTTCCAAACAAACATCACGGCAACTGAAGCGCCGCTGCCCTTTTGCGCATTTTGATTTGCCCGCCACGTTTCCCCCAAAACACGTCTCTGTTTACGACCAAATGCATTTGTAAGGAAACAGACGATTGTTTTCCACGTAACGCTGCAGGAAAACAGTGCGGATTCTCTGATGTCTCCTGTGGTTCAGAGTAAAATCTTTAGCCGGGCGTTATGGTATAAAGGACAGCAACTGTTTCTGTGAATTCTTCACGGTAATGCTGTCATTTCCCACGCAGTGTCTCAGGGTTTCAGAGGTACGATGTTGGAAAAGGACCCGTGTTTTCACTTCGGCTGAGCAGTGAACTCGGGGCACCATCTTTACTGCGGGGCCGTGGAAAAACAGGGTCTTTAACAGGTTCTGCCACACGCTGTACAGGAACTGTACATCTTCTCGGACCTTCAGAGCGCTTTCAATGACCTACGATTCGATTTGGGCTGCGAACGTGGTGCCTTACTGCCGCCCTCAGGCGTGGTCCATTTGGACCTGCACGCTGTCTGAGGACAGTATAACAGACGGACGTGAGAAGACTGCGACTGTGTGCGCTGTCTGCATCTAAACCTCATCGTCTCTCCGAAATACAGTTTTATTTGCTCCGTCGGTTGTCGCTCTAGAAACGCGTCTGGTAAATAAATGCATGTAAATGTATTAAACGTTGCCTGTTAAGCATGACAACAAAGTCTTCGCTGTTAAATCACCTTAAATATTGTCTTGTTAAATGATCGGTTTTTTGGCATTTTGAGCTGCTTATTTATTTGAAATGAACGGTTGACATGAAGAGCTGTGAACATTAAACCCACGTGGAACTAAGTCTGATACTGCGGGAGTTTTCTCGAAGTGGGAAGGATTCGAGGCGTTTCTTCTCGGGAGCGAAGACGGGTGGTCTTGCGATTGGTACTGCGTCTGACCTTTGACCCTCGCAGGCGGACGGCAGTGGTGTTACGTGTCTGACATTTGACCTTTGTTGGCGAGGAAGGCGGTGGTGTGGAAGGAACAAGGTTAACAGGGTCCTGAACGTGCTGTCTCACGCAGAGGTTCTCGACACCCGGGCCGCAGACATGAACTTTGCTTCGCCGAAACGCCGCTTAAATTTAAACAGATTAAGAATAACTCTGTAAATAAATATAATAAATAAATAAACGTATGGTCAATAACGGCTTTTCCCGAGGAGGGCCGCGGCAGTCCGGAGCCTGATCCGCAAGCTGAAAGCGCGAGGAAAGAAACTTGGCCCCGGATGGGACGCCCGTCCATCGCAAGGTGACCACACGCATATAAAATAATTGCATAAAGGGCCTAAATATTTTTGGAGGTGGACTATAAAATATGATTTATTTATGTGAGCCATAGAATGAAAAGACTTAAATTTCCACCCCGATGCAGGGCACGAAGTTCGCCCGAGAAGCGCCGTAACTGATCCCGAGAAGCGAGGTTTTAAGGAAGACGTAGATTAAGGACCTCTCCTGTTTTCTGTTTTGGCTGCCAAACTGTGGGTAGATCAATAGCTTCCGTACCTTGTCTTCCAGCGGAACAACAGATAAGTGTTAAATTAGACAAACCCCATTATGTGGGGCAGAGGCAGAGAAACCACACGCACCACTTCATCGGGGACAGGCAGGTGCTGCAGCGTATTTCCCCGATGTGATCTCCCACACTCAGGCTCATTGTTTTTCCTTCATAACATCACCGAACTGGAGCACTTTAGCCGCTCTTCCCGCGTTTAAAGCAAGTGCGCTAATAGCAGAGAAGAGGCACGTGAAGGACTGTCTTGAGAAAGAAACGTCCGGTGACTCTAGAACGGACCGTGCCCGCAGAGGTCACCGCAGTATTCACCCCCTTGTCCCGTCTGGGGCCGAGCAGCCGGGAGAAATCGCGAAGGTGTGCAGAATCTCGACTTCTCCCCACGAACGGACCTCCGCACGTTGCCCAGCTCCTGTAGAAACCGGCGGAGATTCCACGCGAGGCGTGAAGAGCGGTGGCCGCCACGTCCCCGGCCTCGAGGAGACGGAGGGCGGCATTAGCATTCAATGCAGGGTGTGCGGAACCGCAGGTTCGACTCCCGTTTTGTTTTACGGGGTTTTTTTGTGCCTTTTTTATTCCGTGGCTTGGCTGAAAGGCTGAAAGTAGGGCCCTTTTCAGCCTGCAGAAAGGGAATAGAATAAATCAGGAGAAACAAACCTTGGGAAGAATGGGCTGTGTACCAATGTTGTGAAAAGCACAGCCATTTAAATCCTGCCTCCTGCAATCATTCAAGTCACAACGCTGAGGAACAGAGTGAATATCAACCAGGTTTTCACAGATCTGGATGACATTTGTCTGACCTGTTATGTCAGTGTTTTCTGCTCCGCTGTAAGACAGACCAGTTGTACATCTTAGAGAACGTTCCGGCAGGGTTCCTGCAGGTGGGCAGGCCCAGTGAGGACAGCAAACAGAAGCCCGACCGACACGCGAACCTAGCGAAGCTGCTCATCTAGGCCCGGGTGTAAATCCTCGGCGGTGAAGAATGCGCGGACAGTATGATGTTGACCTAGTGCAGCCGTGGGGCAAAACTGCTTCTCGCCGGCCGTACGAGGAAGCTGACTTCTTTCCTTGTGAGGTCCTAGCTGTTTACATTATTCAAATTGCTAAACTGTTACAATTTTCCATATTTACAAACACAAACGAAAACCAAACGTAATTAGATGAAATAAAAGGGCCTTTTGGTTCCGAGCTATGAAAGAAACACAGCTGGGTAGTCGGGCAAATGGAAAGCAAAACGCAACAACAAGCTTAAAACTTCGCACAGTTAGTGGGAAAACAGTAATAAATCATAAATCAAGCTGTTTGTTTCAAACATCGTAGGCATTTTAAACGTCTCCGCTCTGCACTGGAGTCTCTTTACATCAAATTCTTTTCATTTTAAACAAGCTATCGCCAGTTGAGGCTGCATGTCGGGGGACGGGGTCATGGCCAAGGTGACCCTGCCCACATTTAGTCTCTACACCTCTGTAGAGACCGGCCCTTGTCCCTCAGTCTGAAGACGTGGCTTTCGGGTTCATTGGTGAGTCTCTATTGCCCTTAGTGTGTGTGTGTGTGTGTGTGTGTGTGAGGTGATCATTTAACGGACTGGTCTCCTGTCCCCCGCCGTATGTTTCTGGGACAGAGTGGAGCTCTGTCACTCTGTGTTGGACACGGGTTCATGTTGAGGACGGGTGGATGGATAGATGGATGGCAAAGGAAATAGAACTTTAAGAACAAATACATGTGGAACGTTAATGCTGCACTTTGGACTACTGCTTTCGCCGAGTGCTTCTCTACGCTGGATTTTATTGTTCTAGCACAACTTTTCGAGTTGCCTGAGGAGCAGTTGTCTGCAAACCACGGTGGTCTTGCTTGTAGCTAATGAACATCCGTCTGGAACCCGTGCTGCACTTTTTCCCATTGGGAAAAAGGAATCTTCATAATAAGTAAAATTCCATTAATTCCTATTTTGCTAATCTTCCCGCAGCTCTCTGCAGGCTCGTACCTTTGCCCCGGGGCCCTGCTGCATTGTGGGAAATCCTCCGGGAGCAGCAGCAGCAGCAGAGATAATGATGTCACCGCGAAGGTGGCTGGCAAGATGCCGCTCCCATTAACTTGTCCCATCACTTTAAAGCCACGGAAGGGGAACGGTGCCTCGTGTCGTCCCCCGGGGGGCTTCTGGCAGTTCAGCACCACACGGCACATAATCCATGTGTTAAACAAGCCAGCAGTCCATTAGTACATACATAGAACTTTCGAGGTTCTGCACGTCACGGCTGTATTGATCATTAAGCCGTCGTTCTTTTACCTAAATGGGCCGATACTACTGTCCACAACCCAAGGGATTATTCTTAAGGAATTTGAGAAATTCCGGCTCAAACGTACTGCAGCTATGCACTCTTGCAACTCGAACGAGAGAAATTTTAGGGCGTAAACCTCATGTTAAGCACCGAACGACTGATCTGGTTCTGACTGTGACTGATTTCTCTTCTGGACCTCCTGTATTTGCTGCATGCAGGTTCCAGTCTCTGCAGACAGACAGGGCCTCTTCTGCCCTGCAGTGGGGTTTGGTTCCCAGCACACTGTGATTTGTAGGGTGAGGGGAGGTGAAAACCACGGCCAGCGATGGCACGTAATGCTGAGTTTTGCTGAGTAACGGCAGGTAATGGCGAATAACACTGAGTGATGGTGAGCAATAGTTAGCAATGGCGAGTAACAGGTAGTACTGGTGCGTACTGGTGAGTACTGGTGCGTACTGGTGAGTACTGGTGAGTACGTGGCATGTTGGATGGAGAAATGACCATTTATAGTTGAAGACAAATGATGTGTGATGTGAAGTGCAGCAAAGATCAGACAGAGGAACCCGACAGGGGAGAGTGCAGATGAACGGGACCCAAGTGACTTTCCGAATATGTCTAACTGGAAATTTAGGACATCTGTTTTCACAAAACCATCTGCATCCAGTTTTGATGCATTAATTGGAAATAGAGTTTTCTGGATAAACTGGCTACAGACAATGTTTTTATGCGCTCACCTCGAAGCGCAGCCGTAACAAAGGGACAAAGGAGATGGCACCGCACTTAATGAACCGGCCCCGCTAGAAAGTCCCCTGCGTGGAAGTGAGTTATACCAACAGCAGGACATCTAACTTGGCGTTTCGAGATTTGTTTTCATCACCGGATTGATCTCGAATTCATTCATTTTGTGCTGCTGCGAACCACGGCGCCACGGTGCTTGTCAAGTCCCGAACGGCCAGTCGCTGCCCACGCTGCCCACCGCTTCTTGCTGTTACAAGCTCAGAAAAGGAGATTTCATTTAGTCGAAAGTAATCTAACATCAGCATTGTTACGCCCTCTCGCATGTGCCTGCTGTGTGGAGGTTCACGTTGTCTGCAGCGATGTGATGAAGCCGTCCGGAGGTCTCACTCCTCAAACGCTGCCCAAAACACGGCGGCCATTTTTTTCACCCTTTAACTCAGTTTGTGTGTGTTTGGGGGGGGGGGTCAGAATCATGTTACACGTGTTACAGCCTGGTTACATGCTGGTCTTTGTTGAACGCCGAGGAAAAGTTGACCTGCTCGGTGTGCTTCCGTCTTCTGGCTGTGGCTGGAAGTTCCAGCTACTGTGTTTGTATTCCCGATGCGCCAGTTTCCTCCAAAAGGCACCAAAAGCAGTTATCAAGTGTAAAAAAGCTGCAGAAGGAGAATATTTTCAGAGCCGTGAGTCATAAAGCAACGCTGCCTAAATGGAGCGAGCGCTGTCACCTCTACAAGCGTGTTTGTCTTATACCTCACCCCACGTTTGCATGAGAATACAGACATGATACGGCTGTTGAAGGATGGAGGAGATCCATTCAGAGGTTTCTGTGAACGGGGCACAAGTCAACAGCTTCTTCTAGCAGTTGGCACCGAGAAGAAGTCTTTGTCCATCCTGGAGGCGGCCCGGGACGTTTCGGGGTTTCATCTGGGCTTTTGCTTCAGCAGAAGTTTAATATATCAATGCACCGTATTACTGGCTTTTATTTAGCTGACATCTTTGCCCGAAGTGACTTTTAACGGTACTTAGGTTTGTATACAAACCAACTTACAATTATTTGCCCCCTTTTTTGCAGCTGGGTAACTTTTGCTGTATGCATTCAGGGTAAAATACCATCACCAACACAGTACGACCGGAGATTTAAAGCCGCCTCCAGGGAAAAGCTCTAACCACCAGAGGACGTTATCATGATGTAAACTGTCAGAAATAAAATATATGTGTAAGTGCATTTCCATATTCACAATATGCCTTATATAAAAAGTTTGGTCACGAAGGGGTGTTCATGTTGGTTGGCATTTTGAATCCGGTGTTTCGACCGGCCATGATAAACGGACCGGAGGCACTTTTTACAGCCCCGAAAAGCGAATGCGGTTTGACCTGCTGGGTCGTGCTGCCGTTGCTGTGCTCGGAATCATGTGACGTTCCCACATCTTCAGGGTCTCGCATCCAGGCTGCTTTGGCTGGTCTTTTCCACAGTGACGGTCATGCTGTGCCGACGTAAGAATGTGGTTATATCGCCGTTTCCCGTGAAAAATTCACGCCTGTTAAGCTAAAAAGGGCAGCAGCCGCAGCTGTGCTGTACCTTCCTTCTCTTGCACCTCCGTGTTAACAGTTCTTCTCTGTTTGCTGTTGAGAACAGGGCCCGAAAAGGAGACTCGCCGGTTCGGTTCATTTCCAGACTGGCCTCAAATGGGCAGCAAAGCACTTCTTAATGTTCAGCTACAGAAAACACAGTTTATTAAACGCCTGATATAAAAAGCAGATTCTCCCTTCGGGCTGAAAATGAACCGTTCAGTTAATTAATTCCTCCCTCGACTCTAATACGACACGAAACGTGCAACGGGTTCGGTTTTTAACAATACGAAAAGTCGGCACATATTACCTTGTTGTTTAGGTGAGTAATGCCTCCGAGTGACTGGCATTTTTATTCTTACACGTCTATAAATGTGTATTTTACTCGCAGCGGTGAAAGCGCTTTGTTTAGAGGTGGAGCAGCTTGGCTCCTGTTGGAGAGGTTTCTCCAGCAGCCTGTGCTGCTGTGCGTAACTAGGACATGTCTGAGGCCACCGGATCTGCCGCCGCCATTATGGTTGTCCGTTCAAAACAGTCGGTTCTAAGAAGAGGATGTCACTGTAGCCCTGAAACTCGAGAGGGGAGTAATGGCTGTCAGTTTAAGCCTAAATTGAATTGCCCTGGACGCCCTGGCAGCTCCTGTCCCCGCTTTCATTCCGCTCCCTCCCTGTGCTCAGGTTTCACTGGTCTTCTGTTCCTGTCCTTGGGTCAGGTTATCCCGGGCCGCCTGGTCCAGCCGGCGAAATCGGAGCATTTCACGCAGGTCCACGCAGGACGGTCAATCTGGCACTGGTGTGGCGCCCACAAAGGGCATCTGGCCATCTGAGCAAGTGTCAGAGCGGACGGTCAGGACCAGCCAGGGGGAGGAGATCTGTTGTGCAGCCCAGTGAAGGACCTACTTCGTCTTCCTTTTGCTCTTCTGTCCTCCCTTCGTCGCTCCCTCGCCAATTTGCTTTTCAGAATTACACAGGTACCCTCACCTAATTCACAAAGGTCTGTACTGACTGCATGAAGAGTACAGGTTTGCTTAACAAACACTTTGGACAAGTTTCGGCATCACCGTCTCATCGGCTTCGTGGCGTTTTGCCCAGGAGAACTGCTGACTGTAGCCTTTGCCGCCTAAAGCCCACACAAACACGGTTGGAGGAGGAGCAGAGTCTGTGAGATGTGAACTTTCACCGTTCACCCCGGCTAGGGAGCGACACCGAGGAACCGTTGGCTGGCCGGACCAACCTGAATGCATGTCTTTGGACTGTGGGCGGAAGTTGGAGCATCGGGAAGAAACCGACGCAAACGGGAAGAACAGGCCAACTCCACACAGCCTGAGCTGGATTCAAACTCCCACCCAACCAGCCCAGGTGCTGCTCACAGCACCACGAAGCCCTCCCCCCCCCCCCCCAAGAATGGTCTCCATGTATATCTCCTGTATTCGGGATGGTCGTGCACTGAGTGTTTTTATTCATGCGAGCGTGGTTGTCGCAGGGCTACGCTTACTGGAACAAGCGACACGTCTGTTCCACAGATATGCAATGATCTGAAACCCAGCCGGAACAAGAAGGACTGAAAACAGCCCAGTTTGCTGCCTCACTTTTGTGGACAAGAGGCTTATTAAGAATTTGAGAACGACCAACACGGCGCAGACGGCGTACAGCCACGCTTCAAAAGGCCCGCCCGATGAAGATGGCCGTTGTTTGTCGGGGGACAGTGCCGGTCCCGGCGCGACACCACCCGCTGCGCCCGTCTGCACGGACACAGAGGCGCCTTTATCGTCCCTGCAGACCCCCAGCAAAAGGTCCACTTTGTTGGCATTCCTGCTGCCCTGAGCCCACTTGAGTTTCAGCAGCTCAGAAGAGAGGGGCTGCGGTGGGGGATGGTTCGGAGGAGAGCGGGCCCTGGGGGGTTCTAACCATTTGCACTGGTGCACCCCCCCCCCCACTCCGTGTGCACTGCAAATGCAGAATTCTGGGACAGGCCTGTAATCTGAAACACCCTCTTTGTGTGTAAGACAGGCTGCCCCTGTCGTGTTTTCTAACCCTCCCCGGCGGAGATCTCCGAGCAGCGTTCCAGTGAGGCTTCGTGATGCTAAAGAAGGTAAAGCGAACCCTGTCTTCTGTCTGTATCCGAGTGGCACGGCGGCGCGTCTCTGTCGCTGCCGTGACACAGTTACGTTTCTTTGCTTTAGCACGACGTCCTCCCGCAGCCCGCTGCTGCTCATTCACGGCCAGAGCTGTTTTTTCCCTCAGATCTCAGATTTGCCACAGGCTCCTTCATGTCTTCCCTTTATCTTTCTGTGCGTGTAGTAAATCCAGCCCAGCAAATGTTTATTTAATGCCCCTTGCATCGTGACGCCCCATAGCAATGAAAACCGCACGCTGTACTCGTACAGCGTTTAGGGTCGAACGAAACACGGGATTATTCTAAAGGCGGATCGAGGTGATGCCACCTGTCTGTGTGTAACTGCATGCGGAAGGAAAAGAAGCCAGAGGACAGAAAACAGTAAGAAAAACAGCAAGAACCCCGTCGCTGGCCCTTTACTTGCCGTGTGTTGTATTTACCCTGCTCAGGTGAATATTAGCTGCTCTGAAGGAGAGAAAACACTGAACGTCATGGTCGTGGAGATAAAGCGCCAGCGTTCTGCCAGCCGTATTTACAGCAGCTCTGTTCCTGGTAGAAGTACGGTGTTTATGCTGGTCATCCTGCATGTCCTGTTAATGAAGCATGAACATTGTCCTAGATATTGGATTTAGTCTCTCGCCAGGGATTCTGAGGGAAGACCGACCAGCCAAGGAGTCCTTCTTTCACAACTAGGAAAATATCTGCTCATCTTATGCCGTTCAGTATGAGAGATAATCGTAAAAGTCGCCGGTTCCGTGTCGCAGCATCTCTGGAAGCGGCCTCATGTCTAGCCTATGGCCGCAGACGTGATATTAGGTGATAGATTCATAAACAGTCCCACTGCGGGGTGAACCATCTGCTCAGTGTTTTTCCGTTCTCACTTTGGCGAGTCCACGGCGTTGCGTGTTGAGGACCAACGGAGGTTAGGGGCCCCGTGAAAAAGCCGCGCTTTCGCGAATTCGGCTAATCCTTCCACGGCTCGGATCGCGGTGTTTTGCCCTAGTTTGATCGCAGTTCTGGTCGTTCTGCGTGCGGCGAATATCAGTTGTCTTAAAGTGAAGGGTGGCCCAAATTTGTGGGCCCGGGTGAAAAGACCCCCTAATGCTGCCGCCGCCACTCCCGTAAGCGAAAGGCCGCGAAGGAGCACGCGCCTGACCGCCGTTGCCTAGCGTCCCTGTTTATGCTCTGCAGCAGACAGTTCGGGGGCAGAGGGGGCTTTTTCACGAATGTCAAACGTTGACTCACCATCCGAGGGGGGAGGGGTGCTTTAGCAAAAGAGCCGATAATGTGGTGTCACAACACCGCCCAGGAGGGAAGAACAAACGCGTGAGCGCAGAAGTAAGGGACGTGCACGTGACCGTGGGCAACAAACTCGGCCACACGCTAGTGGCAAGACCGGCGAATCCCTGCCCCGGCCGTCAGCGCCCTGGCAGACGGTCGGGAGGCGGGAGAACTGTGGGAGAGCAGGTGATGGGTGTCAGCGATGAGGAAAGGGATGCGCCCGCGAGCCTGGTGCGATGCTGGCGACTGCAGCGTGTTAGTTGAGAATGCAGGTGTCGGACGGCGCCACGGAACCCTCCGGAACGGCCGCTCTGTCCGGCAGGTCCGCGACCGCGGTAAACCGGTCGGAGCCGCTCCCTCGAGCTCGGCCGAACTCCTCCCGCCTCGACGTCCGGCGCGTTGCCCCAAAAGGAGGAGGATCGGGAGCGGCCGGACCCGGGCGGCGGACCGCGGTCCGCAGCGCAGTCGATACCTTGGCAAACGCAGCGTCAGCAAGGAGCTGCCCGACGACTGCAGTGCCACACAAACCCACAGCCCGGCGAGCGTGCGGCGGCCCGCTGCGTGCGGGTACGTGTGGGCTGCTCCTGCCCCTGCTGCTGTCCTCCTCTCAGCGACGGAGGAGACGTCATCTTGTGAGGTTACCTGTGAACAGTGAGCAGCAGTAGGCCGGATGCAGACGTTCTCGTTCCTTCCCTCGTTCCACTGATGCGGGGAAACGACCGGATGCTATTTTTGTCAGATGGTTTTATTATGTCTTGAACCGAACCAAAGTGAAGTGCTGATCCTGGATGCTCTGGTTTCCACACTCAGACAACTGGACCAGAAGCTTGCAGACACTGCGGATCCTCAAACATTACTGCAAACTTCAGCCTGTGTGTGTGTGTGTGGCTTAATAACAGCCTCTCGAAGGTCCAGGCGTCTCAGGCCAGAATAATTCAAATTATGACAGTAATAAGATGAACATGACTGTTTACTGGCCGGAAACTGACGGGAATTCGCTTAAAGACGCTATTTGTGTATTTTTTTAAATATCTGATGATCCAGATTCCCGAAACAAACGACTATATAATGGCAGTTCTAGTTTAAGATTTTGCTGGAACTTAGTTCTGTGCCTTTCGTAGGTGCTGTTTCTGACGTCTGTCTACCGAAGGATTTTTGTCCTAATCCGGCTTTCGTCGTTTCTCATGCGCTGGAAATCTTTTCTCTTCCGTTCCAAAGCTTTGACTGCGGGCTGAATTCTGAAGTACCAGTTCATGAGACCAGTGAAAACGCTTCCTTGTAGATCCAGATCAATTGCAGCAGTGAGGTGAGCGGCAGGGCGGCCAGGAGATACATCACACCTGCTCTGGAATTCTGGGTATTTAGACAGCAGCCAGTGGTGAATTCAGTCGTCTTTCAGCACAGCTGAAGCTCAGCTCCTGAGGACTTTTAATCCCTGAGCGCAAACACACACACACACTCACACACACACACACTCACACACACGCACACTCATACACACACACACACACACACTCACACACACACACACACTCACACTCACACACACACACACTCACACACACACACACACACACACACACACACACACACACACACTCACTCACACACACACACACACACACACACACACACACACACACACACACACACACACACACACACACACACTCACACACACACACACACACTCACACACATACACACACTCACACACCCACACACACACACACACACACACTCACACACACTTACTGCACCGCTTCATGAATGTAAATGTGTTTTCTTTAGAAAGTCTCAGATGAGGAATCCCTGCCTTGAGAGCACAAAGGCCCAGGTTTGCTGCTAATGCTAAATGTGGCTGTTTCCTCAGTTGCTAAAGTGTGTCTGCTTTTCGGGCCCTGCTGCTAGTCAGCAAGCAGACATGAGACCTGTATGGGAGTATAAAAGACCCTCGTTGCTCAAAGAAGTAAGACTCCCAGCCGAGGAGCCCCCTGCAGGGAGGCCTACATTGACGCCAGCAGCTTGTGCTCGGGGACGGAGCTCGGCCGGGGGTCTCCAGCCGCTCCCGCGCGCCGGCCCGATTAGTGGCGAGCAGAAAGCCGCGCAAAAGGCCGGGGGACACGGGGGGCTAAGCAGCTCACACGGCTGCACAGAAGTGACACCATTAGCATTTTGTTTACAGGGAGGAACGAGAGCGACACCGGCGCTCGGCTCCCGCTTCTTACCTTCCCGAAACGTGTATGGAAAAAACAAGGTACATTTTATGAAAATAAACTTAAGCCGATTTTCTTAATTTCCGTTTGCAACAACACACGTGACCCTTCTTCAGTCCCAAAAGCGAAGCGCTGTAATAACGCGAGCTTACAGAATAATCTCATTAAACTGTTCTTATGTCAGATGGAAGCCAATTACCAGCCGCCTCATCCGGCAGTTCAGCCGCGGCGCCGCGCGGTTTTCTTACGTTCACCTGTTTTCCCCAGAACAGCGTAAAACAACAGTTCAGTTCAGCAAAAGCTGGAGCGGTACAGATGCAGTAAAACCACCATTTCTGCCAGTTGATCAAGTGGACACCTTTTTTATTTACATCGATACAGTGGAACCGCGAGGGCGTCACGGTGGCTCAGTTGTGTCACAGCCCCTGGGCTGGTTGGGTGCAAGTTTGCATCCAGCTCAACGTACAGGGCTGTGCAAAAGTCTTAGGCACCTGTGGGGGGAAAAACGCTAAAAAGCGAGGATGGTTCCAAAAATAATGCCATCAATAAACCTTCTAAAAAGTGCAGCAGACAAAAAAACCTCAGTCAGATCAATATTTGGTGGGACCACCCTTTGCCTTTAAAACACCATCGATTCTCTTATGCAAACTTGCATGCAGTTTAAGGTGGAGGTTGGTAGGTTCTTCCAAACTGGCCACAGTTCTTCTGCAGACTTTGACTGTCTCTGCATGTCCTCCCAGACTGACTCGATCGTGCTGAGATGAGGGCTCCGTGGGGACCAGACCATCTGTTGCTGAAGATAGTTGTGTATGACTGAGACTGGGTGTTTGAGGTCATTCTCAGGCTGCACGATGAATTTGGAACCAAACCAGAAACCTCCCTGATGGTAGATAAGAATCTACCTGTACTTCTCAACACACATTCAAGTTGCATGACTAAGACTTTTGCACAGTGCTGTATGTGGACTTTGCATGTTCTCCCCACGTCTGCCTGAGGTCTCCATTAATCAGCAGGAGTGGAGCTCGAACAACCGGAGGGCAACAGCTCTCACTGTGGAAATTATCCTGTCAGTTTTTTGGGTAAGCGGTTATTATCCGTAAGCGGTTATTATCAGCGAGAGGTTAGATCAGCTCTGTTTGCTGAGCCGAACGCTGAACATCTCGCTGTGTCACTGCACTTCCACCGCATTGCATGTCACTCCCTTTCTACCGTTTGTCATTCGTTTCAAAGTCTTCACTTGTGCTCCCAAAACAGAGACGTCTAGGTGGTAGAATCTCCACCCTCCGTGTCGCTCTCCTTCCCAGCAGTTGTCGGGCTCAACACAATAAATAAAATCACAAAACGCGAAGACTGGATTAACTAGATTCCGAGAAGCACCGAAGAAAGAGCAGCTTCTCGCAGCAGGCTGTAGAGACACACAAAGTTCAGATACTAAATAGGAGGTTCGTCTGTTGACTTTACTTCATACCGGAGGGACCAAAGTGATGTCTGCAGCTGGGAGATAAAGTCTGGTTGGATGATGTGCATTAATGAGCTGCAGACTGGATTTAATACGGAGGGAAGCGGTGGCAGCATCTGAAGGAATTCCGGCCTGTAGGATCTGTGTGTTTTTCCAGATCGCTACTAATGGCTGTCTTGTCTTGGGTGGAAAAATACCGGAATTAATATTTTAAGAGGCTGCGGCATTAGATGGTTTCTTGTGTGGATTATTCACGGTCCTCTTCCAGACTTTTCTGCACTGTGCAGACAAAAAAAAGAAGGTTATCGACCCCACGTCGCTTCATTGCGCGGCACTGTCAGGTGCCAGCGCTCCGGTGGAGGTCTTCCTGGAACCGTGGCGAGGGTTTCTCCAGCCAAACATTTTGAGGTCCAGCACACTTGACGCACATTGACGGACTGCAGAAGTGCGAGAAAACATTAGATGCAAACGGGTGAGAATACGGTGCTGTTCTGACCCTGACGTATCACTTTAAATATCCAAACACGGTGCTTTGTTTTCTGTGTGGACGTGGACGGCTACAGCGGGGTTTCGTTTGTTTATGTCTTTAGCACAAGTTCGTAATACTCGTACACAGCCGTGTTCATCCGCAGATGATGCTTTCGATTAGTATTTTAAAATGTAAATTTACGGGGAGAGCCTGGTCTGGTGAGCGGCGGTTCTGAGATGTTGAGGAACAGGCCGAGTGGTTAAGGGTAACTGATGGCTGGATTGGTGGATGAAAAACAAAACTGAGTTAATCTCCCTTTCAGATATTTACATTTTCGTTCACTTGTCAAGGTTCCAAGTTCACTTTATTGCCCTCCTGCACTTGCACACACGGACAAGACTGGGCGTGAAGTTTCTCCTGGACTGCGGGGCACAGCACTAACCGACAGCGTACAAAGCATTTTTGTGTTTATCTTCAGGTCTGACTGAGAACTATCATTTCTATCATTGGTTACTTACAACAGCTACACAGATGATATTGCAATGTCTTAAGATGCAAAAGAAGGAGACATCACGGTAAGGTGAACGCCATGTCTGCGCACCACGAACCTGCCGCAGAAGGTGTCCGGTCTCGGTTGTATGTTAGGAAATCCACTTTTGAGTTGCCATTGATATGTCTGAGTTGCGGAAATGAACCACACAGCCAGTCTCTTCCCCCCAGTCGCTGCAGAGCGAGAGCCACGTCCTGGAGGTGGTGGTGTTTCACGTGTCGGTTGCGAGCATCAGGGCAGCGGGGTGAGTGTGAAACACAGCAGATCCCGAAGAGCGCAGGACCGGTGCCTGGAACAGCAAATGTCACTCATGCTGTTGTTCTGTCTCACGTCTAACTGGGACAGATACAGAAGCCTCTCTGTTTCCCTCAGATTAGGAGATTATTCACTCATCCTGTCCATTTGGAGCCACTGGGAACCACTGCTTGACTGGCAGCAGCTTCACAGCCAGTTCTTTTCCCACTTAGGCGGCTAAATCCAATAAGCAATGAAATCCAGTGAATGAAATACTGTGCTCAGTACCAGTGGGCTGCAACTCTAAAGAACAAATAATAAAAAACAACATTTCAGTAAGAAGATTCCTTCTAAGGAAAAAAATGTCTTCTAAGGAAATATTTAAAACACATCAGGGTTCACTTTTATGTCACTCTGCCCTTACAACAGGTGTACAAAAGAGAAAATAGCGTGGTTTCTTCTGGACCACGGTGCACAATGCAGTAAACAGACAGACAAAAAGTGACACAGACCCAAGGAGACAATTTGAGGCAGATACATAATAAAATGGACAAATACACCGGTGAACAGATAGACACCTGTGAATAGTCGACAGGTAGATAAATAATAGAAAAGATCCAGATTTGCTAGCTAGTAACTTTCATAAAAAGACAAACGTCAGTTGACATCTCATAACTCATCTGAACTTCACGTTTCAGACGCTGTCATTCAACGACTTTCCCTTGTTGTTCCATCCCAGTGACGTCCAAGTAAGCCGTAGCTGGGGAAGCTTCCACTTTATTTCAAGTTCATCTTGGTAGCCATGACGATCGAACCAGAACCAGCATCTTCTCATGCTGAAGTGTAGCTCCAAGCCTTGCAGTCCCTCTAAACCGTAAGAATCGCTTACCTGTCGCTCTTGGACTCTGAAGTGCATATTCCAGACCTTTCTATGTCGCTCTGTTGGGCGGAGTAGCCGTAACTTATTAGGATTCACGGAAGACTGGAAAAATAAATATCGATGAGCGCTGTCTGATATTTCTTCTTATGCTCCGCATTGAAATCGTGGTTTGATAGATTAATTCCGACAGATGCCGTCTGCTGCCTGTTGCAGGAGGGAAGACATGTTTGTCTCGTTGTTCTCAGTAGGACAAATAAGAGAAAAAACCTCCAGTCATTTAGGTACCGCTGTAGGGAGCGGGCTCCATTGTCTGACCTTCACTTCCTAAATCCTGAGCTGATAACATCCAGTTTCCTCCTTGGAAAAATGCTGGAAATCCCACACAGTTCTGTGTTCAGCAGTCAGAGCCACGAACCACTGGGGAGTCTGTCAAGAGCAGTTATTTGCTCTCTCTGGTCTCACAGTTGCTGCTGGGGTTCGAGATAAAAGATATTGCGGTTATTAAACCGAACATTGCGCTCAGGACCACGACATCACAGGTGCCGTTGGCGTTTCAGAGGAGCGGGGAACGTTATGTCCACCTTGGGTGCTGCCGGCTATCGTCTCTAATGATGTTAGAGACGAGGATGAATTACATAGTAGAAGAATTTGTTCTCGTTTCTAAGCAGGGGTTCTCTAGGAAAGCAGGTTCGATGCGCCACTGAAAGGGTGAGAACCATTATGCAGCAACACTTTAATGTGCTGTTTTCAGGGAAACGGTCCCCCCCCCCCCCTTCCTGACAACGATATTCCGCCCTGTCGTTCTTATTTGTCGTTCCCGCTCGCGCGGGGCTGCGGAAGACCACGGCTGCTCCTTTCGGAAGGGCGTTGCTAGGATACGGCCGGCGCGAGGCTCACGTGCCCTCTGTGCTGCTCCCCAGACGGGAGCTTCAGACGGCGGTGCTGCGCAGGGCGATGCAGCCGCTTCTGTGCCATCAACAGCTTAGAGGAAGTCAACTGGTCGCCGACTGTCTTCTGAACACGCCAGTATGCGCCTCTTCCAGGAACAGCCATGCAGTTATTGCTGTAGACGACAGGTGTACGAAAGGCTGTCCTGGTGTTTACCTGCAGGGTGACTTTCCCTCAGAAAACGGTGTAAGGTTTTTCATTGGCTGCTAACAATGGAGGGCCAGTTGTTTCAGGTCTCTGTCGTTTCTCGAAGTCGTCGAATGTTGAGTACGACGAGGACACCTGTTGGGAAGGAAGCCGTGCAAAAAACAAGCTGAATTAGCACAGCCACTTCTTACTTTGAGCTGTAGTTAAAAATGTGCCACGTTCAGTGAAAGCGTTGCTGGAGAAGTTAAAGGTTAAACCAGATACTCTTGCTGTTTATGCTTGAGCAGCCGTGCGTTGTCTGTTAGGGATTTTATGGCATGTGCATTTCTCTGCGGTGGACCTTTTCCACTAGAATGGCCTCACGGGGCTGGTAATCCAAGCAGTTACTGAAATGCCCTCAGAACTGCTCCTTGTACAAACCAGCAGGATTGTTTTACGTAAATGCAGGAGAACCTTCCCAGCGAAGGCCAGATGAAGCCTGAGTGACAGCAGCCGCTGCCCCGACTCCACACAAGACATTGCATACATATGGTCCAATGTACCGCGAAGCACAGCAAACAGGGACTTGTGGTTTTGTAGCTGAGTGTTTTGGCCTGGAATAGAGGTTTATGGGATAGATAGATAGATGTCCCTGTTGGGGGTCCCCCTGGAGAACTGCATCTACCCATTCATTCTGATGCCGCCCACCATGTAGACAAAGGCAACGCCAGGAGCTCCGGTTTCACAGATGGCTGTGTCCCCAGGCATTGACTTCTGCAGCAGCAGCAGCAGCAGCAGCAGCAGCAGTTGTCACCTGTAACACGGTACCTGTTGCAGAAGCAGGGCAAGACGTATTTCTGCATTCACACTCCAGTCACTTTCCCCTAATGTGGCTTTCAGCAGCTCGGCTCAGGGGGCACCTGGCACACGTTCTCCCCCTGAAGAGGAGTAATTTCTTCTTCTTCTTCTTCTTAAGGCCCTGAAAAGCCTTAAATTATCAGGAGACAGTTACGTGGTGCCATTTCACAGCACCTGTCTGTGTTTAATCCTTTCAGTTATTGAGACTCCTGAATATGACAAATGCACAGATGTTCAGTTTGTACCATTTCTGCTTTCATTTGCTTCGCTTGCGACTAGAAAGCCACCAACGGTCTGAGGAGTAACGGCAGAAGGAACAGCAGACAGAGGTGTGTTTCTTGTGTTTGTGTGCAAAGCTGCTGCTTTGAATCTTCAGCAGTCAGAATTAGGGGAACGTGCAAAACATTACTACACAATTACTGCTACAGCAACAAGAAAATGCTAACAAGTTCTCCTCGCAGCCTGTTTTGTGTCATTACTTTCTGCTTTGCCTTGTTTTTTTCCGGAGCTCTGTCTGGAATACGTCTCCAGAGTGCCGTGTTGAATTTTAAACCAGTTCTGAGAATGCTGTGCTTTTGTCTTGCAGGAGACCAGCCTTTCCTGGCTGATGTCGTGGTGTAAATTCAGCTCTGCTGTGGGAATCACAGGGAAGAGGACCATGTGGCCGCTGGCATCCGTCCTGCTCGCGCTGTTCCTGGCCCTTCCCTCCGCCGGTGAGTTCGGTTCCTTATGTCGTCCGTTGGACCCGTGCATCGCGAGCCACGGCTCCTTGTGCATCAGCCCAAAACGCAGAGACTGGGTGTGGAAAGCAGGCTTTTCATCTCCCGAAGGCCAACTGCTTCCCCGCCTGCTGCAGAAGTGATAATGTAGGAAATGAGTGTGGAAGAAGTCATACTGAGGTTGACCATATGGCCTTCTGCTCGTTCTTACCAAATGATACCAGGGTGGTTAAGGCAGTGAGACGACATAATCAGGTTTAAACCAAGTCAGAGTCAAATTAGAAACACAAACAAGAAAACGTGCATAAATCCCCGCAACCGATTTACGTGCTGGTTCGGACTGCAGGTCCGAACGAAAAGAAAAGAAAAGGTACCGACAGCCTGTTTTCATCTTTCCGAAAAGAACGTGCGGAGTCATATATCACGGGGATTGTTTTTGACCTCTCTGGGCTTTTATCACGCTGACACATATCCAGTAAGATATTCAAACTAGGGAAGACAGAACAGTGTTATTTCGATTTACAGCATGTTCTGTCCACTCATGACTCAGCTCTGTAGTTCTGCAGTAAGAAGGTTGACTGGAAACATAAAGATAGACTTTGCTCATGGGACGTGTCTGAGTCGTGAGCACATCCAAAAGTGTCCGTTTCCTTGCTGTCGGCGTGGTTTCATAGTTACAGTGGACACAGCGGCTTTACGTAAGCTGGTCGTGTCGGAATATTTGTCTTGGAGTCAGCAGACGTTGGCCAGACACGTAACCTGACAGCTGCCGTTGGACCTTTGGGAGGGGGCTGGATGAGAAGGAAGCCACAGTCCATCGTGGACATTGGCTCACATTTCCTAAATGAATTGATCATCATGAGCTCTTTTAGCCACTGGGTTATTCCTTCTTCTCACCAGTAATCCGCCTCCGTAATGCCGCACTGGGACCCGTCAACAGTTATTTTCTGTCTCTTTTGGGGGATTTGTGTTCTCTTCTCGCTGTTGGTTAATCAATTTAATCAATTTGTTAATTAATTGTACATTTTATTTGTCCTGTCAGTTGTCTTGTGTTTTGTGCTCTCTGTATTCAGCTGCTGTACGGGTGAATTTCCTTGTGGGCATTAACAAAGTTCTATCCTATCCCACCCCATCCCACCCCATACATATCACCCTATCCTACCCTCCCCTATCCATCTCATCCCATCCAATCCCACCCTACCCAACACTACTCTACCCTCCCCATCCAGTCCCACCCTGCCCATCCCATCCCACCCTACCTAACCCTACTCTACCCTACCCATCCCATCCTATCCCACCCTACTCTACTCTACCCTACCCATCCAGTCCCACCCTGCCCATCCCATCCCACCCTACCTAACCCTACTCTACTCTACCCATCCAGTCCCACCCTACCCATCCCATCCTATCCCACCCTACTCTACTCTACCCTACCCATCCAGTCCCACCCTGCCCATCCCATCCCACCCTACCTAACCCTACTCTACTCTACCCATCCAGTCCCACCCTACCCATCCCATCCTATCCCACCCTACTCTACTCTACCCTACCCATCCAGTCCCACCCTGCCCATCCCATCCCACCCTACCTAACCCTACTCTACTCTACCCATCCAGTCCCACCCTACCCATCCCATCCTATCCCACCCTACTCTACTCTACCCTACCCATCCAGTCCCACCCTGCCCATCCCATCCCACCCTACCTAACCCTACTCTACTCTACCCATCCAGTCCCACCCTACCCATCCCATCCTATCCCACCCTACTCTACTCTACCCTACCCATCCAGTCCCACCCTGCCCATCCCATCCCACCCTACCTAACCCTACTCTACTCTACCCATCCAGTCCCACCCTACCCATCCCATCCTATCCCACCCTACTCTACTCTACCCTACCCATCCAGTCCCACCCTGCCCATCCCATCCCACCCTACCTAACCCTACTCTACTCTACCCATCCAGTCCCACCCTACCCATCCCATCCTATCCCACCCTACTCTACTCTACCCTACCCATCCAGTCCCACCCTGCCCATCCCATCCCACCCTACCTAACCCTACTCTACCCTACCCATCCAGTCCCACCCTACCCATCCCATCCTATCCCACCCTACCTAACCCTACTCTACCCTACCCATCCAGTCCCACCCTGCCCATCCCATCCCACCCTACCTAACCCT